>CAUYRH010025353.1:0-13901 GCA_963574655.1 Perodicticus potto
TGATTTCTTTTCTGAATGTATTTATCTTTGTTCATTCTTTACCAGGTTTTTGTTTCTAGTCCTTATCTTAAACATTGTTATTGTTATTAAATTTTAAGCCTTTTTAATTCTGTGAAGGCAAAAAGTGGAAACCTAATAAACATATGTATATGTAAAAAGAAAAAAAAGTATTTGTAGTGATAACACACATTCATAACAGGTATTGGTAATTTGTGTATTCTTTTTTTTTCCGTCCCCTCATCTATTGACCAGAGGTTTATCTATTTTGTTGATCTTTTTAAAGAATAAGATTTTGATTTTATTAATTTTCTCTGTTGTTTCTGTTGCGTATTTCTTTGATTTTCTCTGATTTTCCTTTTTTTCTGCTTATTTTGGATTTAATTTATTCTTCTTTTTCTAGTTTCTTAAGGTAAAAGTAGAGATAATTCTTATTAATATAGTTGGCTAATACTATCAATTTCTTTCTAAATCCTGCTTTATCTACAACCCACAAATTATGAGTGTTGTATTTTCATTTTTATACAGTTTAAAACACTTTAGTTTTCTTTTTGATTTCTTTTTCTGTCCTAGTGTTATTTGGAGTTGTGGTATGTTTTTTTCAAATACTTGAGAATTTTCTTGTAGATCTTTTTGTTATTGTTTTGTAATTTAATTCCACTGTTATGCAACAGACCTCTGTATAACCTGGATCCTTTTAAATTTAAGAGGCTTACTTTATGACCTATAGCTGGAACTCTTTTAAAAAATATTCTACATGCATTTGAAAAAAATGCTGTGGTTCTATGGGATTTTTACATAAATGTCAATTAAGCAAGTTTTATGATAGTGTTCTTAATCTTCTACATTCCTACTGATTTTCTGTTTATTTGTATCAGTTATTAGAGTAGGGTGTTGAAATCTTTGACTATAATTTGTCCATTTGTTTTTTGCAGTTTTATCAGTTTTTTCCATATATACTTAATTTAATTTCTTTTGGGGACAGGGGCTGAGGGGAGAAGTCGGTTTTATTCTGTTGTGCAGGATAGAGTGTGGTGGTATCATCACAGCTCACTGCAACTTTACTTTCCTGGGCTCAAACAATCCTCTAGCCTCAGCCTTCCAGTTTTAATTTTTTAATACAAATAATTTATAAAATTATAAATTATAGTTGTATATATTTGTGTGGTACAAAATGAATTTATGACTCATGTACTTAAATACAAGATATCTCATTATTTATGTGGGAACATTTTTTTTTATTTTTGAGACAGAGCCTCAAGCTGTCACCCTGGATAGAGTGCTATGGCATCACAGCTCACAGCAACCTCCAATTCCTGGACTCAAGTTAGTCTCCTGCCTCCACCTCCCAAGTAGCTGGGACTGCAGGCACCCACCACAACGCCCGGCCATTTTTTGGTTGCAACCATCATTGTTGTTTGGCGGGCCCGGGCTGGATTTGAACCCGCCAGGGTCAGGTGTACGTGGCTGGTGCCTTAGCCCGCTGAGCCACAGGCGCTGAGCCTGTGGGAACATTTTAAAATCCCAAATCTGAAATACTTACGGTCTCAAAAATTTCAGATAAGGGTGATGCAACCTGTGTATCTTAAAAGTAAAAAAAACAAAAACAAAAACAAAAACAAAAAATCTTACTCTTCCTGTCCGAGATTTTGTACTCTTGGACAATCATCTCCCCATTTTCTCCAGGGCCCCCTACCTCTGCCTCAGCCTCTGATAACCATCATTGTGCTCTCTGATTTATTGAGTTTGATTGTTTTAGATTCCCCATACAAGGGAAAACATACAATATTTGCCTCTCTGTTTCTGGCATATGTTACTTAGCATAATATTGTTTAGTTCCATCAATGTCACAGGTGACACGATTTTTTTTAAGGCAGAATTGTATTCCATTGTGTGTGTGTATTTCACATTTTCTTTTTTCAATGAATAGTATTGCAATAAACATGGGAGTGAAGACATGTCTTCAACATACTGATTTCAGATCTTGTGGGTACATACCCAGAAGTAGGATTGCTGGACCTTATGGTAATTTGATCATATGGTAATGTGATCTTCTGGGGTGTTGAGGCAGTCTGTTTTTTCATGTTTCTGAGGTTTTCATGCTGGTGCCTTCTTCTCTAGGGCCTCTTCTCTCCAAATAGATAGTAAACCTGGTAAGTCTATTCTCTGCTGCTGGGAACTCTGTTGATTAGTTGGGTCATAGGTAGTGTGTGTGGGTCCTACTCTGGACACTTGACTAGGCAGGAGAGGGGTGGATGTACTGTGAGACTTTACTATTGTTTCTTTGCTGCTTTTCTTCTGTTCCCTTGTGGTTGTCACCATGTCACTGTGGCAGGGCCAGCAAGTGGTGCAAGGCATGCACCCAAAGTGGGGCTGGGCGTGGGAAAGGGCATGCATGGAGGAGGATGTCCACTGGGTCTGGAACTCATGCACACTGGCCTAGGTTGTCAAGGTGCCAAGCATACAGGCAGAACAAGGTGAAAACATGGTGCAGTGCCCACACAGGGTATAGTGGGCACATAGGGCAATGCCAACCTGGTATGAAGCAGCAGGTACCAGGGCTCCTAGTACCAAATAGGCCCTCTGGTCACACACAGCACATACACAAAGCTGAGTGGGTCCACTGGGTGGAATGGGCCCCCACTATGGAGTGAGCCTGCAGGTTACAGGACAGAATAAGCCTTTGGGGGCATATTGTACCTTTGGTATAGAGCAAGTCTGTGGGTCATGGTGTACATTGGGGCAGAGCATGCTGTGGGATAGAATGGGTCTGTTGGACAGGGTACCCGAGCATGATGGAGCAGGTCCAATGGGCAAAGTGCTCTTATGCTTGGGATGGGGCAGCCGCACTGCCAAGTATGCTGCAGGTACAAGGTGTGTGTAGGGGACCCATGCAGGATGGTCCTGGTCCACAGTGTTTGTCCACCCATAATCCAAAGTTGGCAACTACACTGGCTCTTGCCCTGCTTGGGGCCTGTTAAGTGACAATGGTAGTCTTAACTGCTTGGACAATGTGCAGGTGGGTGCTAATGGCTATTGGTATGTGCTCCACCTGTGTCCTGTGGTAGGTGCAGTTGAACAGGATCACCTGGTCTCATCAGTAAGTGCTGGGCCTGTGGTCTTCTGCTCTGTCCAGGTCTTCTCTATCATTAGTGTTTTGAGGAAACTACATGTACTTTTCCACAATGGCTGTACTGATTTATAGTCCTTTAAACAGTCCTACCTATAAACATTCCCACGTCCCCACATCCTAGCCAACACTTGTTATCTTTTACCTTTTTGTAACAGTCATTCTAATGTGTGTGAGGTGATATGTCATTGTGGTTTTAATTGGTGGTTCCCTAGCAAAAATGTTGAGCATTTTTTCATGTATGTGTTGACTACTTGTATGTCTTCTATTGAAAATGTCTATTCAAGATACTTCCCATTTTTTAATCAAATTATTTATTTTCCTCCTAGTGTTGTTTGAGTTCCTTGTGTAGTTTAGTTTTAACGCTTTTTCTGATGTACAGTTTGTTGTACATAAACAAACTACAGTTTGATGTACAGTAGAAAAGAAAATATTCTTTTCTAATATATAGGTTATCACTTTAATCTGTTATGTGTTTCTTTTGTTGTGCAGAAGCTTTTTATTTTGATACAATCTCATGTGTCTATTTTTGCTTTTACTGACTGTACTTTTGAGGTCAAGTCTAAAAAATTATTATGCAGATCATTGTAGTATAGTTTTTTACCCTAAGTTTTCTTCTAGTAGCATGGTCTCAAGCCTTACATTTAAATCTTCACTCCATTTTGAATTATTTTTTTGTGTATGATGCTCCTAAGGGTCCAATCTCATTTTTCTGTATATGGTTATCCAGTTTTCCCAATATCATTTATTGAAAACTTATCCTTTTTCCGTTGTGTATACTTGGCAGCTTTGTAGAAAATCAATTGACTGTACTTGTGTGGGTTTATTTTGGGGCTGTCTATTTTGTTCTATTGACCAGTGAATCTGTTTTTATGCCAGTACCATGCTTTTTTAATTAACTGTTGTTTTATAGTATAGTTTGACAGTAGTTAGTGTTATGTCTCTGGCTTTCTTGCTTTTGCTCATTATTTCTTGGGCTGTTGAGGTTTTTTTTGTGGTTTCATATGAATTTTAGGATTATTTTTTCTATTTCTATGTAAATTGGTATTTTGTAGGGTTGCATTGAATCTGTACATCAATTTGGGTAGTATGGAAATTTTGAAAATATTAATTCTTTTAATCCATGAACATGGGACATTGTTAATGTTTCATTTTGGGGATCTTGTTCAGTGTCTTCCATTAGTGTCTCATAGTTTTCAATGTACAGGTATTTCACCTACTTAGTTAAATTTATGCCTAAGTATTTGTGTTTGTGTGTGTGTTTATTATAATGAGATGGTTCTGTTGATTTCTTTTTAAGATAGCTTGTTTTTATTTTATAGAAATGCTACTGACTTTTTATGTAGACTTTGTATCCTACCATTTTATTTGTTTGTCAGTTTTACTGGTTCTTTCCTGCAGTCTTTATGGTTTTCTGTATGTACAATTATGCCATAAGCAAATTACAATTTCACTTATTTCTTTTTTATTTGAATGCTTTTTTTCCCTTTGTCTTGCTGTATTGCTCTAGGAAAGATTTCCATTATTATGTTGAATAAGAGTGGCAGGAGTTGGCATCATTGTCTTGTTCTAGAATTACTACTGTTATTTTGTTATTTTCTGGTTGTTCTGTAGCTCCTTGTTCCTTTCTTACTATCTTTGTTAGTAATTACATGATTTTCTTTATTAATATGCGTTAATTCTTTTCTTTTTATATTATGTATATCTACTATAGAGGTTTTTTTCTTTGTGGTTAACATAAGGCTTACATACATTATCTTATTATTATAGCATATAGTCTATTTTAAGCTGATAATAACTTTGATTTCATATAAGAACTCTACATTTTTGCTCCATCCTTTCACATTTTATGTTTTGATATCGTGAGTTTCTGTATCTAGATATTTATATTCTTACCCAGATTTGGAACCTTTTCTCCTGTTATTATTTTTCTTTTCTTTTTTTAAAATTAAATCATAGCTGTGTACATTAATGCAATCATGGGGTACAATGTCCTGGTTGCATATACAATCTGAAATATTTTCATCAAACTGGTTAACATAGCCTTCATGGCGTTTTCTTAGTTATTGTGTTAAGACATATATATTCTGCACCTGTTATTTGTTTTTAAATATACTTTCTATTCCTTTCTCTTTCTCTTCTCCTTTTTTTTCATTCAGGAGATTCCAGCACTCACAACTTGTAATGTAATAAATGGAGAGGTTTACCTTCTTCAACTTCAAAGTTGGAGGGGTTTAGTCATTTAATTTTTATCAAACTCCTGCTTTTCAGCCCAAGTACCTTAATTCTTCTTCACAATGTATTTTTAATATCCTTATGCTGAATTTTAAGACAAAAAATTTTTAATACTAGGTATATACCACATACACTTGCTGCAGACTGCTTCTCTTAATAGATTATTAAGTAATAATAAGTAATTCAAGGAGGTATGGTTAAGGCTGTATTACTGAATGGTGCTGGTAAATACTAGCACCATTTTTTATCATATCTCATATTTTTTATCATATCTTTTGTTTCCAACTTAGTGACTGCTGCTATGGAATCAGCAGCAATGACATTATTAGATTTGTTTTGTTTTGAACTATGATTTAGCAGCAACTGAGCTTCCTAATTTTAATCCCTTGATGGCAAGATCCAGGTTCCTTTTCTAACTCCTGTACTGTTAATGTTAAGTCTCTTGATGCTGTTCTTTACATCTTATAGGCTTGTTTTCTTTTCATTTTTTTCTTTTCTAATAACTTGTCATTGAATTCCTAGATTTTTCTCTTTGTTCAATTTTACTATTTATGTTCTCTGTTGCATTTTTCATCTCATTCATTGTATTTTTAGCTCTAGAATTAAAAAAAAAATTCTAATCTCATGTTCAATTTCTCGTTTTATTCATTTGTTGTTTCTCTTATTTTTTGAATTGTTTCTCTATAGTTTCTTCAAGTTTGGTGAGCCCCTAGATATAATGATTTTGAACTGGCAGCCAGTTTGTAGATGTCTGTTTCTTCAGGGTCAGCTTCTGGGAAATTATTGTCTCCTTTGTTTCTCATGTTTCCTATGGCTGTACATTGATGTCTGCATATTTGGTGGAGCATTATCCTCATTCCAATTTTTTGTGCTGGTTTTTGTGAAAGACCTTCCCCTATGGAAGGGTGTAAGGGCATTGGCTGGATGATATATAACAGTTCTGGTTCTTGTTAAGGAGTAGCAATGTACTATAGGTGCAGCTCTGTTAGCAGATGTTGATGTTCCTGAATATGGCAGGGATCAGAAGATATCAAGTCCTTGGTTGTTCTCAGCAGCAGTGAGGGCTGTTAGAGTCTTTGATGGCAGTAGCCGCTATGGTCCTCTTAGTTTCTTTTTCTCCCACTAGGCAATTCCTGGCTAAGAGGATCCCTCTTGTCACCAGGTCTGCTTTTGGGGTTTGCTTGCAGTGGCCCAATGTCTCATCATTGGCTTCTATGGAAAGGCCACAGAGCCAATGCCTGAATCATGACTATGTATAAAGGCACTATGGTTGTAGGCTTTGGGGTGGTAATGGTTCCAGTGCCCAGGGCAGACACCACCACTACCATGTCCATTATGGTATGTGAGACGTTGGTGCTCATGAAGCAGATGGAGAGCCAAGGAATGGGAGCATGGGTATGGACACAGTTACTTTGGCTTTGGGATACTGGGTAAGGCCCAGCTCTATGTAAGCATTGACGTAACGACTGAAACATGGGAACACATAGGACAGGGAGTGCATATTCACTCACTATGTTGTCGTCTCTGGTGTCTGAGGTGTGGATTGACCTAGTGAAGCCACATAGTTAGTGTCTGGAGTGTGCACATTTGTGAGGTAGCTGTGGCTCAGAGGTCAGGGGCATTTGTATGTTGGGAGAGGTGGTGGCTTTGGTTTTGGAGCTGCACAACAGTAGTTGCTTCTTGAGTAGGGGTGTGTACAGCCATGCCTCCCTCTCTGAAGTTCCCTGATGGGAATGGGTATTGGTTACCTCAGTGGCAAAAGATGCCAGTATCTTCTGTGTAGCAGATTACTGGGGATGGTTCCTATTGCATATATGGCACCAGTAGTTTCTCTCCTTTGTTCTTAGCCATCTGTAGAGATCTTAGGTACATTGATATAACTAGCCATCCTTTCTGTGTTACTGCAATTTCTTAAATTGAGCTCTCAGAGACATTTTTGGGTTTTTTATAACTGTCTATATTACTATTTTTTTTTCGGTAGCGGGATGAAGGCAGACTCGTACTCTGCCATCTTCGTGACATACTTCACCCCATGTGATGATAATTAAAATTTTCCTCTGTCTGCCCTGTTGCATGTAAATTGGCAGTTGTAGGTAGATCTAGTAGAGTCGGGATTGATTATTTTGGTCAGAGTTTTTTGTAAGTGGTATTATTGTAGAGACTTTCAGCAGACAAAATATTTGTTTGTCTCTTTTTTGATGTGACGGTAACAACCATTTGATATTTGATGCTGGTATCCATTAGTTCATTACAGGCTGAAAGATTGTGATATTCTATTACTTTTAAGCTTTCTTCAATTTTTAGCTGTAATATTTCTATAGAGAGAAACTTTCTTTCAACTAGTAGTGATTATTTGAATGGGATTGTGAGGATAAATGCTTGGTTCTTTCTCTTTATTACTAATTAAAAAAAATTAAAATAAATGGAGTTTAAAATAGCATTGATTCTCTAGATTTTTTTAGTAGTGACCTTTTTTTTATTGTTACGTATCCATATGAACTCATGCTTTTAAATATACTTGATGTATTTTACTCCCTTGTGATTATTGTCTTTTTTGATAACTAATTATTTTTTTCTCTGCCCAGTGGCATCTTTTTTAAGCTGGCTTTTGAGTCCTTTTTGTACAGCCTTACTAGTTCAGTGATTGCTATGCTAACTAGTGTAATAAGATGTTCTGTGTTCATTATGTGCATATTTTGTCTCATATCTGGAATCAAACCATTAGAAAAAATGAGATTAAATGATCCATAGTGTTACTGTGAGGCAGAAATTCCAGCAATAGGAAGCTGCTATGGAAACCAAAGTTAATCTGTTTTATTTTATACATGACTAGTTTATAAATATTTGTCATTCAGCTGAGCTTTGTATTTCAGATGTTGTGTTAATTTCGCAATCAGGTCACATAAGGTGATATTTTTCTTTCTTTCTTTTTTTTTTTTTGTAGGTTTTGCCAATCAGCCAGATGATGATCAGGTGAATGTAATGGGTTTTCGCTTCTTGGGAGGTTCCCGAGTTACTGTTCTTGCTTCCAAAACTTCTCGTAAGTAAAACCATGTTATTATTTCTTTTTAAATTTCCTTCTGAGTACACTACATCACCAAACATCCTCACATTAATGCTTTCTGCAAAGGGCAATGTTCAGTTATATATAGAGAAAACTAAGAGCCATACTATTAATTATATAGTATATAAAAAGTATGAAGATGGAATTGTGTTTTACTTAAGATACGTAACTTTAGTTTGGGGAATGAGGATAGTTTGAGAGAGGAATTTAAAGAGTTGAAAAATGTTGTTGAGATGGGTATGTGGTGAAGTAGGTTGTGAATCCTCCTTAAAATTGCAATTGATTGTTTTTTTGCATATACTCTTTTTTTTCTTTTCGGATATTAGCAAAGACGATGGTAAAGTGGATGACTTTCAATGAGACTAATTTCAGTAGTCAGAAACATAGTAATTATATAATCATGTTTGAATTTCAGATTTAAATATTCTTTATTGATTTGGTTGCTTCATACATGTGAGAATAATAGTTAAAACTAGTCGAAAATGGACTTCTCATGATTTTTTATTTTTTAAGAGATAAAAGTCTCACTTTATCGCCCTCAGTACAGTGCTGTGATGTCACACTGCTGACAGCAATTTCCAATTCCTGGGCTTAGGCGATTCTCTTGCCTCAGTCTCCCGAGTAGCTGGGACTACAGGCGCCTGCCACAACGCCCGGCTATTCTTTTTTTGGTTGTTGCTGTTTGGCCAGGGCCAGGTTCGAGCCCGCCACCCTCGGTATATGGGGCCGGTACCCTGCTCCTTTGAGCCACAGGTGCTGCCCAAACTGACTTCTCTTGTACATGATATATTGAAGCTACTTGACTCACTGAGTTATGTACATCTTCATGGATGTAAAGATATTAAGAAAGGAAGTGTTTAACAAATTTATATTGAGGGAAAAGCATGCTTATTTATACACAAACACATACAGTGACATAGTCTGGCTGACTACATTCTAATTTTAAAAATCTACAGTTTTCCCAGAGGTCTTCCACTTCCTACTTATACATTTATAGTTGTAGTTGGTTATTACTTTTATAGTAATAAGTAGGGCAAAATGGACTTTCTGTTTTTGAAAAAGAAAGGCATTAGTAGGAGGAATATATATCCCATATAGAAATTATAAAGTTTCTGTGGCCAAAATCCTAACAGGTTCTTGAATCTGTATATTTGGAGCTGGTGAAATAGAATAAGATACAACTAAAGACTCTAGAATATGTAGGTTATAGATATCGAAGAAAACTCTGAAAAGAATGAGAAGATGCTGTACTTTTCATGTCTATTGCAATTGGTCATGATTGTAGTCTTTTGTGCATTGGTACCGGTAACTTTTTTTATTTATCCAGTTGAATGATGGAATCATTTTGGTGGATTTTTCTTAGTTTAGTTGTTCTCTTTAATAAAACTAAAAAAGTTGTTGCCAGTATTTCCCTGGGAAATTATACACATCTTTTCGACTTTAGTCGTTGCTATATAGTGAATCTTTATTTGAAGCCATTAAAAAATGGCTTTTGTGGAAATGGAGATATTTATATCCTAATGCATTAAATGTTTTTTCCAAATAAAGTAACTCTTAGAACACTGATGTTGCTTATGGTTATTTAGATACCGTTATCTAAATCTCACCAAATATCTATGTAAATAACTGATTTATTCACTTTATCTGAATTTATGGCAGTGGTTTGACATACCCATATTGTGGGCAGACAGACTAAATAATGGAATAGGGCAAGAGTTTTTAAAACAGGAACTACATGAACTATATAGACTGAAACCTGAATAATCATTACAATTCCTTGATGGTTTTTTGGCTTCACTGCCACACAGATTCCTACCTGGGAGATACCTTTGGTGATGGGAGGGGATAGATATGAAGAGAATGTGGTTTTCTCGGGTTTTCAATTGTTCCTATTCTCTGCTGCTCAGAGTATTCATCCTGCAAAAGCAATGAAATAATTTGTATGCAGCCTATATTTGGTATTTTTCTTTTTTGTGAAAGGTATTAATTATAGTCTAACAATTTAGAGAGGCAAAATCATCTTATAAATGGAAAGAGAACCATGTGTTTTGTCCATAGCCAATAATAAAGAGATTAGTAAGTTGTATAGAATTGTGCTTGACTCTCAGATGGTATTTTCTCTGGGTTCCATGTATTCACCTCTTTTTAAAAGTTGTTTGATAATCAACCAAGGCTTCAAATGTGCTACATGGTAAATTTTGTTCTGTTTGCTAAAAGAGTGAATAGAGTAAGGTCAAGGTTATTTATTTACTTATTTTTTAAAATATAGAACACTTCGTGTATTTGTGTGTCATTCTTACGCAGGAGCCATGCCAATCTTCTCTGTATTGTTCCAATTTTAGTATATGTGCTGTGGAAGCGAGCATGAATAAGGTCAAGTGTAAAGGTCCTTAGCATATCCATTTTGATTATTTTGTTTTTAGGTGTAAAATAATTGCAGTGGCTGGGTGTGGTGACTCACACCTCTAACCCTAGCACTTTAGGAGGCTCAGGCTGGAGGATCATTTGAGGTCAGAAGTTTGAGACCAGCCTGAGTAAGAGTAAGACTGTCTCTCAACTAAAATTAGAAAAAATCAGCTGGGTGTTGTGGTGGGTGCTTGTAGTCTCAGGTACTTGGGAGGTTGAAGCAGGAGGATCACTTGAACTTAGGAGTTTGAGGTTGTTATGAACTAAACTAACGTCATGGCACTCTAACCTGGAAAACAGAGTGAGACTCGGTCTAGAAAAAGAAAAAAAGAAAAAAGGCAATCGGTGTTATGTATGTGAAAAAGCATTGAGCTTTGTAAATGGTTTTTCTTAATATCTCTTCCCAAAAAAGCATATGTGAGCTTGAACTATATTACTCAAAATAACTTCAGAATAGGGGAGATGAGAGTCTTATTTTACTTCTTTGTAGTAGACAGGACCTTTGTTCTTTTTTATTCAGCAGACACATTAGGTATAAAGACTGCTGTGGCTCTTATAGAGCTCTCCCCATGGGAGAGACAAACTGATAAATAGAACCCAAACAGATTGCTTGATGTGCTTACAGAAATTTACTTCTGGTGCTGTTGGATCCAAAAGTAATTAGACTTCATAAGAGATTTTACTTGTAAAGAATCTTCAGGGATGAGTAGGAAATTATTAGTTAGAGGGTTTCCAGGAAGAAGAAAATTTTATATTCTGATGTTTGGTAAATGATGAGGTTTCTAAGGGTCCTTGAATTTTTTTGTGTGCCTAGAAATTCATGTATTAGGGGTTCTATGATAGTCCTTTCATGAAGCCAAGGAATTTAGGGACAAATCACCTGATGCCCACTTCATGTTCCTATGAATAGTTTAATGTATACATTCATCAATATAATATTGTTGTTAATATCTACTTTAAAATTTCTGAGCAAAATTATCAAGGAATAATGGTAACAGTATATAAATTGAGCTTGGTAAAAGCCTTTTGACAAGTAAATGTTGATAGAATCAAGATGGCTTACTAGATGCAGGTAGTATGTGCTTCCTCCAAGGAGAGGAACCAGAATAGTAATCAGATTCTCATATTTTGAACAGATTTTGTAGGAGCAAGTGCTAGGATTCACCATGGAAGCAATGGGAAGCACTAAAAGTAGGATAAGAGAGGGTTCTGAGCAACTTGCCTGGCAAGGGACTGGCTAATATCCAGAAGAAGCTCAGACTAACAGCAGACTCTCAGCAAAAACTTTACAGGCCAGAAGAGAATGGGATGGCATTTTCAAAGTGCTGAAAGGGAAAAAAAACAAACTATCAGCCAGGAATTTTTATGTCTGGCCAGAATAAGCTTCATAAATAAAGGAGAAATAAAGTGTTTCTCAGACAATCAAATGCTGAGAGAATCATGACTGCTAGACTGGTTATACAGAAAAAGCTCAAAAGTGTCTTAAAAATGAAATGAGAGGTTAATATGCACTATCACAAAAACACATGGAAATATAAAATTAAAGCCTAGTAAAACCATCATACAAAGGAAGAAAACACAGGAATTAAATGGCAACATGACAGAAATTCAACAAACCATCTTGACAAAAGGAAAGAAAAAATAATTTATAAAATGAATAGAAAACAATTAGCAAGGTCAGAAGAACAAAGCCTTAATATTAACATTGATTGCAAATGGATTAAATGCTACATTAAAAAATACAGTTTTGCAGAATTGATAAAAACCATGATCCAACTATAATGTATGTGTTCATAGGAAACTCACCTTACCTATAAACATACATGTAGACTGAAAGTAAAAGGATGGAGAAGGATATTTCACACCAATGGCAACCAAAGGCATACACGAAAAGCAATACTTACATCAGATAAAACAGACTTTAAATCAAAAACAGCACAAAAAAAAAAAAGATGAAGAAAAAGTTTACATAACCATCCTAAATAGATGTGCACCTAAGATTGGAGCACCTAGATTCATAGAACAAATATTACTGGACATAAACAAATAGACAGTAACACAATAATAATGAGGAACTTCAACACCCCACTCATAAGACTAGATAGATCATCAAGACAGAAAGTCAACAAAGAAACACTGGACTTAAAATGGACTTAACCCAAATGACTTAACAGAAATTTACAGAGCATTTTACTCAAAACTGCAGAATATACGTTCTTTTCATCAGCACATGGAACTTTCTCCTAGATAAACCACATATTAGGCCACAAAACAAGTTTTTACAAATTAAAAAAAATCAAAATCACTTCTCAGATAACAGTGCAAGAAATCTAGAAATCAATATAAGGAGGAACTTCAGAATCTGTATAAATATAAGGAAATTAAACAACATGCTTCTGAATGATGATTGGGTCAATGAACAAATAAACAGAGAAATAAGAAAAAAAAATTTTTTTTTGGAGTTTTTGGCTGGGGCTGGGCTTGAACCTGCCACCTCCAGCATATGGGGCCGACGCTCTACTCCTTTTGATGCCGGAATTTCAGGTTCTTGGTCTCAGGCGATTTGAAGAAGGAATCGATGGACCACAAGAGTAGTGGTAAGTCAGGATTTATTTACAGGAAAGAAGAATTACAAGTAGAGGAAAAACCAAACCTCCAGGCAAGAGGACCCAGGAGGGGAGCAAACTCTCCTGCTCCCTCTCTGAGGTCCAGCCGAGGTCTACTTTGGAGGGGAACAGGCAGCTCTCCCTGTTCCCTCTCCGAGGTCTAGCCGAGGTCTGCTTTGGAGGGGAACAGGCAGCTCTCCCTGTTCCCTCTCCGAGGTCTAGCCAAGATCTGCTTTGGAGGGGAACAGGCAGCTCTTCCTGTTCCCTCTCCGAGTTCTAGCCAAGGTCTGCTTCTGAGCTGTTCTCTCTCCGATGTCCTGCCACGGTCTGCCCCTGAGCTCTCTGCTCAGGGGTTTATATAGTCCCAGGGAGTTGTTTTGCCGGAACTTCTTAGGGGCGGGTCTTCATCAGTTACAGCCAGCTGTCCAATGAAGACCCGGTCTCTGGAGACTGACATGATATT
>CAUYRH010025356.1:0-11470 GCA_963574655.1 Perodicticus potto
TGTAGTCCCAGCTACTTGGGAGGCGGAGGCAAGAGACTCGCTTGAGCCCAGGAATTGGAGGTTGCTGTGAGCTGTGATGCCACAGCACTCTGTCCAGGGTGACAGCTTGAGGCTCTGTCTCAAAAAAAAAAAAAAAAAAAAATTCCTATGCACACTGCACATATCTTATTTTGAAGTAAAAAAACAAAATGGGGGCGGTGCCTGTGGCTCAAAAGAATAGGGCGCCGGCCCCATATACCGGAGGTGGTGGGTTCAAATCCAGCCCCAGCCAAAAACTTCAAAAAAAAAAGGGGGAACAAATACAAATACAATATTTAAAATAAAAAAGGCGCCCCCTATCTGCAAAAAAAAAAAAAAAAGACCTCCTAACTTCAGGAAAAAATGGCCCCCTTAACTGCAAAAAAGGGCCCTACTAACTGCAAAATAAAAAAAAATATAGACCTCCTAACTTCAAAAAAAAATAAATCCTAACCTGTTCTTACCTCGGTCCTCAGGCAGCAGTAGGCTCTGCACAGGCAAGCTCGTGACTCGTCTGATCATGAGTCTCAGTCTCATCGGAGACTGAGAAGAGGAGTCGAGAGACAGAGAGAAGGAAGGGAGTTGGAGAGTGTTGCACACACATTCCACACATGCGCACTGTGGCCCCGGGACCAGTCGGCTGCTAAGCAGGACAGGCACCAGCGGCAAAAACACCTGGTGGGAAGGATAAATGTCCTTGGCAGGTCGCATGTGGCCCAGCGGCCATAGCTTGAGGACCCCTGCTCTAAGCCCACCAGAACCAGCAGCACTCTCCTCCTCACATCCTTCTCATAGCCCTCCACCTGCCTTCAAAAAAAGAAGCAAACATCTGGGAAGACTCACATGCCCAAAGTGTATGCCCCTGGTCTCTCCCATTCCCTGCCCCCAACCCTCTAGGCCACAGCACAGGCCACTGGTGACAATCACAATCACATAACCCTGGGCCTCAGCATGTGAACTTCCTCCACAGCTTTCTCTGACCAGTAAGCTCCTGGTTATCCTTCCAACCTATATCACACAGCACTTTCTCTCTGAAGCTTTTTAAGACCTCCCCAGGCACTGGACCTCATCTTTGGTATAGTGGTCATAAGTTGAGCTTGGGAGCCAACTGTGTGGTCTTACCAGCTGTGTGGTCTTGCGTAAGTTATTTACCTCTCTAAACTTAGCATGTCCCATCTATAAAATGGGTGTAATTATAGGATCTATTAGAGGGGCTGCCTGAGGGCTTAAGTAATGGGAGGGGAACTCAAACTGTTAGCAAACAGTAAGTGCTCATTAAATGTCTACTGTCATTTCTAACAATAACTGGCTATTATGGCCATTAACAAACAGCCCTAAGTGGTTTTAAATGACTCTATCTTCAGCTATGCTAAGGGCCCCAGGGCAAGATTTAGGCATTGGCTTCTCCTGGCAGAGCCTCGCACAAGTCTGTAGATTATACAGGAGGCTCACTAAATGACAGACTGATGGCTAAAGAGGTCAGCTCAAAGGCATGGGCATGTCACAGATGCTGTGTGCCAAGCAATCAAAGGAGAAGGCCCAAGGAGGTGAGCCAGAACTGTACTTCCCCAGACTCCAGGCCAGCAAAGCCTACCTTATCCTTTGTCACTTGGGTTCCTCCATTCTACCTAGAATGCTGAGTCCCCTCCTCTCGAAAACATGCCTCCACAGAGGGCCCTGACATGGGAAGATGTCCCTAGTGGTCTGCCCAAAACTCCCCCTGAAACGATGAATTCATGGCCTATCTTTAAAGTAATCATGAGGAATAAACTCTCAAGTATTAAAGGCTAACAGCGTGATCATTTCTGCAACTTGGCTCAGGAAAAGAAATACATACCTAGAGGAAAAAGAGGTTGACAAGGGAAATGTGTTAAAACGTTCACAAAATTACACACCAGGCTTGCAACTCTTCTCTAAGTTCAAAATGATTACAAAACCGAAAGTTAACACAAAAGGAAGACCAAAGAGAGATTTAACTCAAAGGTATTAACTAACCCCCTTCTCATCTAGCAGGGTGACTGCCTGGGGTGTTAGCTCTGCTTGAGGGGAAGTCCTTGTTACACCATCATCCTGCCTTCAAGGCTGCACTGCAATTCCTGTTCTCTAAGGAGGGAGGCCACAAAATTGTAAGGCCCTAACTCTCCCACTTAATAGGGGACTCTGGCCAAATATTTAACCCCTTGGAGGACTTTTTATAACAGCACAATGTAGTCACTGGGAGCCGTGCTACCTACCCTACAAGACTGTCTTCAATAACTAAGAAAATGCCATGAAGGCTATGTTAACCAGTTGGATGAAAATATTTCAAATTGTATATAAAGCCAGCACATTGTACCCCGTGGTTGCATTAATGGTCACAGCTATGATTTAATTAAAAAAAAAAGAAAAAAAAAAAGACTGTCTTGACAGTGAAGTTCAGTCAGATAGGTAAGTATCTGTGACACACACATCCTGATGCAGAGGCTCTCAAGCAACGGCCACTTTGCACAGAGCTGGTGTACAATGCCTGCCCTCATGGGCCTACCATCCAGCAGGGGACCAGATGCCACCAAATAAAAAGTAAGCATATAATTGGGCTAAGTCCTGAAGGAATCACAAGAGTGCTTTGAGAACATATGTAACAAGGGACTCAGCCTCACCTTGTCTGGGAGTCAGGAACCATTTCTGTGAAGAAGTAAAGTTCTAGTTTACAGCTGGAAAACAAGTAGGTTAGGGCATGTTATAAGAGTAGGCAAGTGTCAGAACCAAGCTGTTAATAGTGAACTCAAATTGCTGGGTGACTCCTAGCACTTGGGAAGCTGAGGCAGGTGGACTGCCTGAGCTCACAGGTTCACGAGCAGCCTGATCCGAGCAAGATCTCATCTCTAAAAACAGCCGGGCGTTATGGCAGGTGCCTTTAGTCCCAGTTACTCAAGAGGCTAAAGCAAGAGAATCACTTGAGCCCAAGAGTTTGAGGTTGCTCTGAGCTATGACACCAGGGCACTCTACCAAGGGTGACCAAGTCAGATTCTGTCTCACAAAAAAAACAGTGAACTAAAATGATAACATGAGGAAGGAAGGGGTCAAATCCAGAACATGAGGCACTTATAAATGAATTGGTCTCTCTGAAAATCACTGGCATGAAAAAAAGATTTTTCCAGGGATCACAGAAAAGGGAAACATTATAGAATAAAAGATTTAAGAAACATTTTTTAAGAATGTAAAGCATTAAGCCAGGTGTGGTGGCTCACACCTGTAATCCTAGCACTCTGGGAGGCTGAGGTGGTGGATTCCCTGAGCTCATGGGTTTGAGACCAGCCTGAGCCAGAGTGAGATCTCACCTCTAAAAAAAAAAAAAATAGCTGAGCATTGTGGCAGGTGCCTATTTATAGTCCCAGCAACTTGGGAGGCTGAGGTGTGAGAATCAGGTTAGCCCAAGAATTTGAGGTTGCTGTGAGCTATGACGCCATGGCACTCTACCAAGGGTGACAAAATAAGAAGCTCATGATAGACACAAAAACATGGATGAATCTCAAAGGCATTACACTAAGTAAAAAAAGGCAGACAGAAAGGAGTATGTACATATAACTCTACGTATAAGAGACTCTGGAAAAGACAAACCTAATCTACAATGACAAAATAGCAAATCAGTAATTGCCTGGGGCTGGGGCAGGATGCAGATGACTAGAGAACTTTCCAGCTTGATGGTAATGTCCTATATGTTGATTATGGTGGTGGTTACATAAGTGTGTATACATTTGTCAAAACTCACTATAAACTGTAAACTGTACATTCATTAAGATTTGCATATTATACTATAGGTAAATTATACTTCAATTAAAAAAACAAATAAGGGGGGTGGCGCCTGTGGCTTAGTGAGTAGGGCACCGGCCCCATATGCTGGAGTTGGTAGGTTCAAACCCAGCCCTGGCCAAAAACTGCAAAAAAAAAAAAAAAAAAACCAAATAAGGAAGGCCAGGCACAGTGAAATCCCAGCACTGTAATCCTAGCACTTTGGGAGGCCAAGGGAGGAGGATCACTTGAGCCCAGGAGTTCAAGGATGTATGAGCTATGATTGCACTACTTCACTCCAGCCTGGTGACAGAGAAAGAACACGTCTCTATTAAAAAATAAAAATAAAAAATAAAACATGCAAGAGATTACAGAAGAATAGTTTAATGACATAGAAAGCTATTTAGCATACGCAGTTAAGAACAAAGTTACAAGGCTGGGTGTGATGGTTCATATCTCTAATCTTAGCATTCTCTAATCTGAGGCAGGATTGCTTGAGATCAGGAGTTCAACACCAGCCTGAACAAAAGCAAGACCCTGTCTCTACCAAAAATAGAAAAATCAGCCAGGTGCCCTGGTCCCAGCTACTCAGGAAGTTGAGGCAGGTGGAATGCTTAAACCTAGGATTGTGAGAAGCTGCTATGAACTAGACTAATGCCATGACACTCTAGCCTGGGCAAAAGAATGAGACTCTGTCTCAAAAGAAAAATAAAAGGCTCAGTGCCTATAGCTCAGTGCTTAGGGTGCCTGCCACATACACGAAGGCTGGCGGGTTCAAACCCGGCCTGGGCCTACCAAACAACAATGACAACTACAACAATAAAATAGCCAGGAGTTGTGGCTGGTAGCCTGTAGTCCCAGCTACTTGAGAGGCTGAGGTAAGAGAATCGCTTAAGACCAGGAGTTTAAGGTTGCTGTGAGCTGTAATGCCATGGCACTCTACCAAGGCCAACGTAGTAAGACTCTGTCTCAAAAAAAAAAAAAAGTTACAAAACTGTGATATACTTGATAAAATTTTTGTAAAATAAAATGTATAGCCAGGGAGGGTTACTCATGCTTGTAACCCTAGCACTCTGAGAGGCAGAAGCAGGTGTACTGCTTGAGCTCAGGAGTTCGAGACCAGCCTAAGAACAGTGAGACCATATCTCTACTGAAAATAGAAAAAAAACCTAGCTCATATTGTGGCAGGCACCTGTAGTCCCAGCTACTAGGGAGGCTAAGGCAAGAGGATCACTTGAGTCCAAGAGTGTGAGGTTACTGTGAGGTAAGACGCCATGATACTCTCACCAAGAGAAACAGAGTCAGATTCTGTGAGTCTCATAAATAAACAAATAAATAAATAAATTGTATATATTTGAATAGAAAATGAACAAAAGGAAATATATATTCATTAATTCAATACTAATATTATTGGGTATCTACTATATACCATCATTATTACAATGAGCAGAAAATACAAAAAAAAAAAAAAATCTGCTCATGGAGCTTCCATTCTATAGTTTCATAAAAATAATCTAGCCGAGTGTGGTGGCTCATGCCTATAATCCCAGCACTCTGGGAGGCCAAAGCAGGCGAATTGTCTAAGCTTATGAGTCCCAGATCAGGCCGAGCAAGAATGAAACCCCCGAATCTAAAAATAGCCAGGCATTGTGGCAAGTGCCTGTAGTCCCAGCTATTTGGGAGGGTGAGGAAAGGGAATTGCTAGAGCCCAAGAGTCTAAGGATGCTGTGAGCTATGAGGCCATGGCACTCTACTGGGGCCGACAAAGGGAGACTTAGTCTCAAAAAAATAAAAATAAAAACAATTTGGATTATTAAAACCTAAATAGTAAAATAATGAAATGATATAGAAAAATATGTAAATTATATTACCACTTATATCAAAACACATACAATTTATGCCTGTTTACACAGACAAACTCTTGAAAGAGTCATGAGAAATTGGAATCAGGGGCAGATACCTTTTGGGGAAGGAAATCAGTGATAGGGTGGCAGGGAAACTTCTCACCACCTAAACTTTTTATATAGCTTGAATTTTTTTGGTTCTCTGTTCAAATGTTATCTTTTCTAAATAAACACAATTGTTTCTAATTTTTTGCTACTGTCCAATAATCAGGAAATGAGTGAAGAATAATATGGAAAGATATATAGGGTATCCATAAAGTTCATGAGCAATTTAAAATAGTTTAGCATAGTAAATTGCACATGAACTTTACAGACGCCCTGTATATCGGAAATAAAGTGTTTTAAGACAAGACATTTTCCATTTTGTTGGCTTGGCGCTCATAACTCAATGGTTAAGAGAGCCAGTCACAACATACACTGGGGCTGAGAGGTTTGAACCTGGCCCAGGCCTGCTAAGCAACAATGACAACTGCAACAATAACAACAACAACAACAACAAAATAGCTGGGCATTGTGGCAAGCAGTTGTAGTCCCAGCTACTTGGGAGGCTAAAGCAAAATAATCAATTGAGCCCAAGAGTTTGGTTGCTATGCGCTGTGACGCCATGGCCCTCTACCAAGGGTGACATACTGAGACTCTGTCTCAAAAAAAAAAAAGATATTTTCCATTTTTATTAAAAAAAAAAATTCAAAATAAAAATGTATTTTGAAGACATACATACAAAGTAACAGAAGAACCTGCACCAAAATATTAAAAGAGATCACTTCCAAGTAATAGAATTATGAGAGGAATTTTACTTTCTTCTTTTTGTACATATTCATTTCTGCATTTTATTTTTACTGTTGGGGATTCACTGAGGGTACACAGAAGTCTGTATTTTCTTAAACAAATACTTTGTGTGTGTGTGTGAGAGAGAGAGAGAGAGAGAAATAACAAAAAAAAAAAAAAAAGAAGAAGAAGAAAGAGAGAAAGAAAGAAAAGAGCAGACTTACTGTGTCACCCCTTTTTGCCAGGTGCTCAGACACATTAGAGAACTGTTGGCTGCACTCTTTACTCAAGGGGCCGTGTGTTTTAGGAAGACAAAGAACAAGACAAGAGCAAGGGCACAGGGCCAGCTCAACACCTTAAATGTCCTCCCTTCACTTAGAGAGCCTGCGTATCCTCAGCCAACCAGGGAGACCAGCCAAGTGACCCGCCTATCCCACCATGTGGAAGCCCACGCGGCTGAGGGAGTGCACCCACACCCATTTCTCCCTGGACACCCGGCAGGCAGGTAAGGCAGATGTCCTGGTTTTACAGATGAAAAGAGGCCTGCAAAGATAATTTGCTTCTTCCACAGATGAGGTGAAGTGAGACCAAGTCCTGACTGCATACTGTGCACACACTACACTTTGGTATCTTAAGACATGAAAGGCTCAAGTGACAATGTCACATTCTAATTCAGTTTTGTCACTAGCTTCCGAAAGAGTATAGGTGAGGCTCAAGAGCAGCGTTTTTCAACCTTTTTTATCTCACAGCACACTTAAATTATGTTTATCAAAAAAAAAATGAGTAAAAAAAAGACTATATTTACTGTGCTTTGAATTTCTTTCTTTCTTTTTTTGAGACAGAGTCTCACTTTGTCAACCTCAGTAGAGTGCCATGGAGTCATCGCCCTCATTAGAGTGCTAGCTATGGAGTCATAGATCACAGCAACCTCAAACTCTTTGGCTCAAGTGATTCTCTTGCCTCAGCCTCCCAGATAGCTGGGACTACAGGCACCCAGCACAATGCCTGGCTATTTTTAGAGACGGGGTCTCACTCTTGCTCAGGTTGTTCTGGAACCTCTGCACTCAGGCCATCCACCCACTTTGGCCTCCCAGAATGCTAGAATTACAGACATGAACCACCATGCCCAGCCCTCTTTTTTTTTGAGAAAGAGTTTTGCTCCATCACTCTAGGTAGAGTGTCACAGCTGACGGCAACCTAACACTCTTGGGTTCAAGTGATCCTCTTGCCTCACCCTCCCAAGTAACTGTGACTACAAGCTCCCACCATAATTCCTAACTAGTTTTTCTATTTTTAGTAGAGAGGGGGTCTGGCTTTTGCTCAGACTGATCTTAAACTTCTGACCTCAGGCAATCCACCTGCCTCAGTCTCCCAAAATGCTAGGATTACAGGTGCGAACCATTGTACCAGCCAGTGTGCTTTAAACTTCTTTTGAAAATAATTTAATTAAGGATGTTCAAAAATTTTCATAGCACACCTAAGATCCTCTTGTGGCATAGTGGCACACCGGCTGAAAATCACTGCTCTAGAGTCAGGAGTATTCTAGGATAACCTGAATCTCTGCAGGTTGGAGCCTCTATATGCACCTTCACTTCCAGTAAGGGGCCATGAGAGCAGACTGCATAGGCTCTCACTTGAGGACCATAACTATTAGCCAGCCCTGTCATTAGAGTAGGTAAGAGCTTGTTAAAACCAGCATTTGGGTTTGAAGGCCTGAATTAGACCTTCCTGGATCTGTGTTGGACAGGTGCATTCCATCCTTTCTTATTGGTAGAGCTGGGTGTGTCTCAGGATTTGGGGAGAACTGCCCCCCGAGGGATGCAGAAAACCAAAAGAACAAGAGGGGGCTCAGCGCCTGTGGCTCAACGGGCTAAGGCGCCAGCCACATACACCTGAGCTGGAGGGTTCGAATCCAGCCCGGGCCCGCCAAACAACAATGGCGGCTGCAACCAAAAGAGCAAGAGGGGAATGAGTGGAAGCACCAAGTGGAGGATGACACAGCCAAATCACGGAACCCATTTTTGGGTACAGACCTTGGTCACCACTTTCTGTAAGGAGACAGATATTCAGCCTTGGAGTGAAAAATCTGAAGAATTTACTGGAAGAAGTAAAGAACAAAATACCAATGTTGGAAGAAATGTAAGGATGTGCCAGCATCATAGATCACTAGAAAATGATGCAGTTTTAATCCAGGGGCCAACGAGGGAGCTGGAATGAGATTTTATCACCATCTAGCTGTCAGAATTCAGGAGAGAGGGAAGCCCTGAGGTGTCCTTTTCCCTGACAAGAGAACGGTAGGAAATGGCAGAGGCCAAATCACTTCAAGGTAAGAAGTAGCACCCACCAGGGAGGCCCAGACATGGCCACCCACCCAACCAAACACAGGTGACTCTGGCCCAGCATTCAGCACAGAACAAGGTCTGAACTCACAGGGGCTAGCCCAGGGTGGTTTAGAGAGAGCATATCCCTTGGAGACTACCATAAAACACAAGAGCCTATGTTCTGGATGACAGAGGTTTGATTTTTTCCATGCTTTGTACTTCCATTTTTTTGTTAAAATGAAAGTTTTTCCCGCGAGACTCTGTCTCTACTAAAAATAGAAAAACTAGGCCAGGCGTGGTAGCTCATACCTATAATCCTAGCACTCTGGGAGGCCGAGGCAGGTGGATTGCCTGAGCTCCCAAGTTCAAGACCAGGTTGAGCCAGAATGAGACCTCTTCTCTAAAAATAGCTGGGCATTGTGGTGGGCACCTATAGTCCTAGCTACTTGGGAGATTGAGGCAGGAGAAATGCTTCAATCCAAGAGTTTGAGGTTGCTGTGAGCTGCGATGCCACAGCATTCTAACAAAAAGTGACAAAGTGAGACTCTGTCTCAAAAAAGAAAAGAACAAGAAAAAGAAAAACTAGCTAGGTGTAGTGGCATATACCTGTAGTCCCAGCTACCCAAGAGGCTGAGGCAAGAGAATTGTTCCAGCCCAAGTTTCATCTGAAGACACTTACCCCTCTGAGCCTTGCAGGTTCCCATCTGTTAAATGGGTTTGATCTCAGCCCCAGGGTCAAAGGAAGAAGCAAATGCCATCATACATACATGGGAGCATGTTGGCACACTGCCTGAAATCCAGCGACTGCTCAGTAACAGTAACTGCTAACATTATCATCACTAAACAGAATTTTTATTATTGGTATTTTGGAAGATCCTTGTATAAATTCAGTCACGAATCAGTGAAAATGTCTATCAGCCTACTGGTTCAAGAAGCATGGCCTCATACAGACAAAATCCTCTGAGGATATAATGAAGTCAGCTTTAGGAAACAGGAAAAACCTATTAGATGGCAGATCTCAAAGCTGGGGCATGTTGAGAAGCCCATGACTCCAAAGGAATCGCATGACTCCAATCCTGGGTGAATACCCTATGTGGAGGAGGAGGCAGCCTCTGGCCTATAGTCGCCCCTCCCCCCCCCCCCAGCATAGGAAAATAAAGCTATGATATGTCAAGCAGGGCTTATGTAGAAAAGGAGAAATTTCTTTTAACCTCAAGTACTTCAAGATTCCTTATATTCAGAAAGTCTTCCATATACACAAGAAGCCTAAATCATAGTGGTGTGAGTCCTTAAACATTTTCTTTGCTTACTAATGTAACTACTTCCTCCTAATTGGAGGGTGAAGATTATGTGTAAAATGGGCATACACCAAAAGAAGACAACAGCAAGTTCTATTTTGTTGCTCATAAAATTCGGGAAGAAAAAACAGAACTTCCTGATAGAAGTCTGAGAGGGATTATCTAGATTTCTATTATCTGGGCTCAACCTATAGTTATTTTCCTAAGATCCTTAAGGTATACTTTGGTCTAGGCCAGTAAATTTGCACTTGTGGGTAATTCCTTTTTTAACTTCCTGCCTAGTGTTATCTCAGAGGAGAATGTGCAGAAAAAAAGAACAATGAAGGCAGGAGACGAGGTCAGAGAGCAGGCCACCCAGACCATGCTGGGTATTGTAGGTAGTGGTAAGGACTGGGAATTCAATCATAAGTATAGTGAGATGACACTGGAGGTCTTCAAGCAGAGAAATGATACAGCCTAAACTCTGGCTAGTGTGGGAAGGATGGACAATAAGAGCCAGGCATAGAGGTTTATAGAATTTAAATAAGCAGCTCAGTCCTTGTATAAGATAGCAAGATCAGGGTGTCACATTTTTTACATTCTGTAGTATGATGCTAGACTGGACTCTCACATTTGACAAAGCAGAGCTCCCACTGTCCCTAGAATCTCAGCTTTGCCTCCTGCATCAGTCACATGAGGGTAACTGCTTATAGCTCTATGATAACTACACAGCATATGTGGAAACATACTTTATATTCCTCCAGCAACAGTCAACAAAGAGTGAGAATCTACTGTGTGCCAGGCACTTGTAAAATTGTTTTATACTGGTGTTAGAAATGCATTGTCAGGGTAGATGTTTGGTAAAAAATTATCCTATCTGGGAAAGACAAAGGGTCAGCATGAATGCTGGGTTTCCCCAGTCTCCACTCTTCTCAGCAAACTTTCCACGGAGCCAAATTTTTCTCAAGCATCTTCTTTAAGAGTGTAAAGAAATACAGGGAAAAAATGATGAGCAGTATTTTGAGGAGGTGGGACACTATAACCAAAGGAACTTGGGAACTGCCCTCATAAGACCAGCGTGAAGTCATGTGACCCTGTGTACCAATCCCTGAGTGAGTCTTCTATTTAAACCTGTAAAACTGGTATCAAGTCGGCTCGGTGCCTGTGGCTCAACGGGCTGAGGTGCCAGCCACGTACACCTGAGCTGGCGGGTTCGAATCCAGCCCAGGCCTGCCAAACAACAATGATGGCTGCAACCAAGGAATGGCCGGGCGTTGTGGCAGGCGCCTGTGGTCCCAGCTACTTGGGAGACGGAGGCAGGAGACTCGCTTGAGCCCAGGAATTGGAGGTTGCTGTGAGCTGTGATGCCACGGCACTCTATCCAGGGTGACAGCTTGAGGCTCTGTCTCAA
>CAUYRH010025357.1:0-112340 GCA_963574655.1 Perodicticus potto
AATCCAGCCCGGGCCCGCCAAACAACAATGACGGCTGCAACCAAAAAATGGCCGGGCGTTGTGGCGGGTGCCTGTAGTCCCAGCTACTTGGGAGGCAGAGGCAGGAGACTCTCTTGAGCCCAGGAATTGGAGGTTGCTGTGAGCTGTGATGCCACAGCATGCTATCCAGGGTGACAGCTTGAGGATCTGTCTCAAAAAAAAAAAACCAAAAAAAAAAAAGAAATGCTTCCTGAGACCTTAACATATACTATTCCATCTACCTGGAATACCCCTGCCCACTCTATCCACTCAAAGACCCCCTACTCTTCATTCAAGAATGAGCAGAGGCTCGGCACCCATAGCTCAGTGGTTAAGCCATATACACTGAGGCTGGTGGGTTTGAACCCAGCCTGGTCCTGCTAAACAACAATGACAACTGCAACAAAAAAATAGTCAAGTGTTGTGGTGGGTGCCTGTACTCCCACCTACTCGGGAGGCTGAGACAAGAGAATGGCTTAAGCCCAAGAGTTTGAGGTTGCTGTGAGCTGTGATGCCACAGCACTCACTCTACAGAGGGTGACATAGTGAGATGTCTAAAAAAAAAAAAAGAATGAGCATAAATTAATCATTGTGGTAAGAAAAATAAACTACAATGATATACTACCACATATCCATTAAAATGGCAATAATTAAAGTGTCTGACAGTACTGTGTATTGGTGAGGACGTGAAGCAAAAATAACTCTCATTCAGCGCTGGTGAGAAAGCAAATGGTACAGCCCCTTTAGAAAAATAGTTTGGCAACGTAATCGGTAGAAAAATGTCCCCCAAAAGATGTTCAGACTTAATCCCTGGAACCTGTGAATGCTACCTCATATGGGCAAAAAGGACTTTGCAGAAGTGATTAAAGTTTTTTTTTTTTTTTTTTTGCAGTTTTTGGCTGGGGCCCGGTTTGAACCTGCCACCTCTGGTATATGGGGCGCCGTTCTTTGAGCTATAGGTGCCACCCAAGATTTTTTTTTTTTTTTTGAGACAGAATCTTCCATATGTTGCCCTCAGTAGGGTGCTGTGGCGCCACAGCTCAAGCAACCTCAAACTCTTGGGCTTAAGTGATTCTCTTGCCTCAGCCTCCCAAGTAGCTGGGACTACAGGCACCTACCACAACACCCGGCTATTTTTTTGTTGCAGTTGTCATTGTTGTTTAGCAGGCCCAGGCTGAGTTCAAACCTGCCAGCCTCAGTTTATGTGGCTGGCACTGTAACCACTATACTAGGGACGCTGAGCCTAAAGTAAGAATTTTGAGATGAGATGATCGTGCATAATTTGGGTGGGCCCTAAATGCAATCCCATGTATTCTCCCAAGAGGGAGGCAGACAAAGATTTGACATAGAGAAGGCAATGTCATAGCGTCAGAGATTGAGGTGATACTCCTACAAGCCAAGGGCTGCTGGCAGCCACCAGAGGCTGGAAGCAAGGAATAGATTCTTCCATAGAGCCTCAGGAGAGAGTATAGCCCTGCTGACACCTTGATTTTGGCCTAATAAAATTTTGGCCTAAAATAAAATTTTAGATTTCCAGCCTCCAGAACTGTGAGAATACATTTCTGTTTTGTTAGCCACCACATTTGTGGTAATTTGCTATAGCAATTATAAGAAACAATATTGACAGTATCCACCAAACCTGAGTATACTCATACCTAAGCCCAGCAATTCTAGGTATATCCCTATAAAAATATAAGCATTCGTTCACTAAAAATCATGCATAAGAATGTTCACAGCAGCATTATTTGTAATAGCCCCAAACCTAAATGTCAATGCTCAATGCATAGGCTGGGCGCCACAGCTCACGCCTGTAATCCTAGCTCTATGGGAGGCCGAGACAGGCGGATCACTCGAGCGCAGGGATTTGAAACCAGCCTGAGCAAGAGCAAAAGCAAAATCCTGTCTCTACTAAAAATAGAAAAACCAGCTGGGTGTTGTGGCAGGTGCCTGTGATCCAGTTACTTGGGAGGCTGAGGCAAGAGGATCTCTTGAGCCCAAGAGTTTGAGGTTGCTGTGAGGCCACGGTATTCTACCAGGGCAACAGAAAAAAAAGTTCAATGCACGAACTAATGGTGGTATATTTATAAAATGGAATATCTCGCTATACAGCAATAAAAAGTCATCTATAAAACAAAAACAAAAAACAAATCATCTATAGATAAGCAGAACATGGAAGAATCTCACAAACACAACATTGAGCAAAGGAAACCAGAAAGAAAAAAAAACAGTATTGTTTGATTTATATGATTATGTTAAATTCAAGAAGAGTAAAACTGCCTACATCATTGATGAAAAGCTAGAAAGCTAAAGAAAAGCAAGGAATTACTATAAAAGTCGGGACAATGTTTCCAGCTGAGGTAAGAGGGGGGCTGTGATCAGGAAGGAGCCCATGATAGAAAGGGGGGCGCTCCTTGGGTCCCTGTAATATATTTCTTGGCAAGGATGACCCTGTTGTTTTATTTATTTATTTATTTATTTTTAGAAGCAGAGTCTCACTTGATCACCCTCAGTTGAGTGCCATGGCGGCACAACTCACAGCAACCTCCAACTCCTGGGCTTAGGCAATTCTCTTGCCTCAGCCTCCCAAGTGGCTGGGCCTACAGGCGCCGGACCACAAGGCCTGGCTATTTTAGTTGTTGTTGTTGCAGTTTGGCTGGTTCGAACCCGGCCACCCTCATATGGGAACGGCGCCCTACCTACTGAGCCACAGGTGTTGCCCTTATAATATTAACTGTACATTTACATCTTATGCACTTTACTGATTGTTATATTTTACAATAAAATGTATCTTGGTGGTGGTAGTAATTTTTAACAAAATCGACAGGGAGCTTCCCAACCCTTGACGCCTTCCTGTATCCCCCCACTCACTGTCCTCTGGGCTCCTCCAGCCTCTGCCACTTCCTCAGTCATGACTCTGAGCACTTAGGGTTGTAGCCACTGTGAGCCCGTCTGTCACCCACCAGAACCAGAGCTCTCCGGAGCCAACACCAAGGCTGGAATTCTCTCAGGACCAAACATATAGAAGGCCTCGTGGGACATTTGCTACCAGGTCTGCCTCCCTTACCACTGTATATTGTAATTGTCAGGGTCACCTCTGTTCCCTTCCCCAGCAGTTTCTGCTCCGCACAAAAGAACAGCCCTGGCAGATGAGTGCTGAGGTAATGAGGGGTGGTGGGCTCTACATTTCCACTTTTCTTTGACTCTGTCCATCTGTCTCTCCACATCCCCCTCAGGAATGCTCAGACGCATTAGCAAGGGCTATTTTCTCTACCTAGAACGCCCCTCTGTCATTCGGTTGAACTACTCATTCCTCAAAGGCCACCCTAGATTCCTTCTCCTTTGTGGAACCACGGCTCTCGCTCCTCTGAGCTTCCACTGGCCTCCCTGTGGCTGTAGCCTGTCCACATCCTCCCTAAAGCGCTTTCTGAAACTCTTTGATCTCCTAGAGTTGTCTTCATGGCCTGGGTGTGACCCACTCTGGGCCTCGAAGGTCTGTCAGTTCGCCACCTATGGAGTCCTACGAGGGTTCCGACAAGCTCAGGTGAGCCCCACAGCCCCGCGCGCTCATAAGTCTCTGGAGGCACTAGACTTCGGGGTTCCCGCCACCGCCACCTTGCTGACCCGCACTACCCTTCGAAGTTGAGCCGCCCCAGGCACGCGCCAAACAGACGGGTCTCTAACTGAAGTGGGTGGGAGGGATCCAGAGTATGGGGCGGGGCCTGGAATGCGCCCAACCAGGAGTCGGAGCAGTTGCTCTGGAAAAGCAGCAGCAATCCCCAGGGCTGAAGAGGCGGTTCCTGGAATTTAGCCCACTAGGCTAAGCAAGCAGCAGCCTCCAACACAGGTAACCTAAGTAGAAAAGAACCTCAAAACCTATTAGGTCGTGAAAAGAAACCATTATCTCGCAAGGAGAGCCCCCCAGCTCAAGGGAAAGGTCCAAGGGAGTGGAATCCCCACCTTACTCCCTCACCTACCAGCATTC
Organism: Perodicticus potto; assembly: GCA_963574655.1. Classification (NCBI taxonomy): domain Eukaryota; kingdom Metazoa; phylum Chordata; class Mammalia; order Primates; family Lorisidae; genus Perodicticus; species Perodicticus potto. The sequence goes on from CAUYRH010025357.1 coordinate 4,001, forward strand.
ACTAGGGCAGAGATGGATCTCAGCACTTCTCCGGCAAGTCACTTCCCCTCTCTGAGCCCATTTCCTATAAAAATGGGGATAAAATCCCACACAGGTGGATTACAGATTTCAAAAATGAGCCCAGTAGAATTTAGTTCCCTTCTTTCTAGAGATTAAAGGCAGAATCTGGGATTAGACAGCAGATGGCTGGACCAGGCCTTGGCTTCTGGACTGGACTCACTTCCTAGACTTGCCACTCAACCCCTGAACATCAGAACAGGCCAAGGGTCCCAGTTCTGAGGTATGGCCACACACACCCTTCAGGAAAGGCTGTCTTTGGGAGTCCCTGCCCACCTTACCCCTAACTCCACAACCATGGTTTCCTTCCCTCTCAGGAAGGAAAACCCTGGGTACTGTGTAACAAACTTGGGTTCCAGGCGGTGCCTGTGGCTCAAAGGGGTAGGGCGCTGACCCCATATGCCGGAGGTGGCGGGTTCAAACCCAGCCCCAGCCAAAAAAAACCAAAAAACAAGCGGGTTCCAGAGCCCTTACACCAAGGGGAGGGAAGGAAGCCATGACCGCAGCTGCAGCCACAGAAGTATATGTCCTCATAAGAGAAACAGGTTAAGAGGTCAATGTCCAGAAGGTGTGAGGAATAAGGAACCATGAAGAGAGGAACTCCTTTCAATTTCTAATCCATCTTGGAACACTCCTAAACCCCACCAGGACATACAGGAGCAAAGCATGTGAACAGGGTTGGTAGAGTTTCTAACTCCAAGGCAGTACTGTACTTCCCACTTTGACAGATGAGGAAACTGAGGCCCAGAGAGTAGGACAAGCATGTGGAAGCAGAAGGCAGATGACCCAGCATCCTGCCCACCCTTCAGCCCCTAACACTGGGACAGGAACACTCCTTCCCTAGCACCAGCTACTTGGGAGGCACTTATCAAAGGGGAGGACCATATGTGAGTCCAGAGGTTTGAGGCTAGCCTGGGTAACACAGTAAGACAGCAGCTCTAAGGAGAAGAAAAATTTTTTAAATTTAAAGAGTTCTAGAAAGCCTGATGCTCACCTATGCCCCCTTCCAGGGCAGTTTTATTGGTGCCATTTGAGAAAGGCCTTTCCCATCAACCCCCATGCCTTTCTCTTCCCTTTTCAAGAAGGCAGTTGTTTCCTGGTCCTGGCCTCATGCACAACAGTACGCCTTAGTCTGATGCCGCCACAACATCCACATGTGAGAGTATGAATACAAGTCTGTGTCTAGCTCTGGGAAGCAGGGAAGGTGGAGGGGGGTGGTGAAAGCTGGGCAGAGCCCTGGCTAGAGATGTGCAAACAAGGTGAGCAGGCCCCACGTGCACCCTGGCTCCAGTGCCCACTAATATGGCTGAAGTCCAGGTTGGGGGTGGTCAAATTAAGAGATCCTGAGAGATAAGCCATTAGGCCAAAGAAGTGTGTGGAACAGGCCAGGGTAGGGTTTGTGGGAAGACTTTAGTGGGGGCAGTGTGTGTATTTGCACGCATGTGTGTGCACCCGTGCATGTGCAGACAGCCCAGGATCAGAGACAGAATGTGCAGGGGGGCTGTTGGTGTGTGGCTTTGCCTCCTTCCCTTTGGGGACCCAGGTGTTCCTGGCCTCCTGAGGCTGATGAAACACACAGGGGTGGGGGGGAGTTTGGGAAGGAAACTCAGCTGGAAGTGGTTTAAGCCTCACAGCCCACATCCTGTGGAAGGGGCTGTCAAAGGGCAGGCTGTCAAGGGGTGTGCCATCCTGGTCCTGCCACAGTCCTCAGAGCTGAAGTGACAGTCCTGTAGGGGCAGAGATGGTGTCCTCCAGGGGAGAAGTGGCACGAAGACTCAAAGGTAGCGTCAGTCCTGCTAGATCCAGGATCAGGAGGCCTCTGTCGGGCGTCGCCCCCCCTCCTCCTCCATCAGCAACAGGCGGCGCCGGCCAGCCTCATAGTCGGCCTCGTCCACGCTGACCAGCAGGCGGACAGCCTCCCGGCCCACGGCCTCACGCAGGGCCTCAGTCAGGAACACGCCCCTCAGGGCCTGCAGCAGGGCACCACTCAGGTAGTCACCCCAGAAGGCGTCCAGATAGGAGAGCTCTGAGAACTTGATGTCACACACCACGGAGCCCAGGTCCCTTGAGCGCAGCACTGCAGTGGCTTGTCCAAACACATCCAGCTGCCGTGCTAGCGCCTGGGGCCGCCTGGATGCCACGCCCTGCTCCAAAGCTGGCCCATGCTCGCAGTACTCTGCTCGAACCCGGAGCCGGATGTCTGAAAGGGTGGGGGAAAGAGGGCCTTGTCAGGGAGAAGTCAGAAAAGGACATCACCTGTGCTCCCTCCAACCTCCCCCCGCCCCAGCAGGCTCCTCCCTTGGCCCCTTCCGGTGACCACACCCAAGCTCATTGACACCCTGCCTCCACTGCCCGTGTGGTCTGGCCTCAGTTACCTCCAGGACCTCACATGCTCCTCTCTGGCCTCACCACTGCCTCACTGCTACCACAGCCACCAGGCAGCTCCACCTCAACCCTGCCTCTTCCCTAGCTGGGCTTTCTTTCCCCAGATCTCCATTAGTCTTATTTATTCTCTCACTTTTTGCAGGTCTTTTTTGTCCTTTTCTTTTGAGACAGAGTCTATGTCACCCTCAGTAGAGTGCTGTTGCGTCACAACTCACAGCAACCTCAGACTCCTGGGCTCAAGCAATTCTCCTGCCTCAGCCTCCCAAGTAGCTGGGACTACAGGCGCCCGCCACAACGCTCAGCTTTTGTTGTTGTTGTTGTTGTCATCATTGTTGTTTCGCAGGCCCAGGCTGGGTTCTGACCCGCCAGCCTCCATGTATGTGGCCAGTGCCCTACCTGCTGAGCTACGGAGTCGCCCTTTCTACAAGTCTTTGTTCAACCACCACCTTGCCAAGGAAGCCCACCTGTAGCCAACCTATTTACAACAGCACCCACCCACCGACCCACCACCCCTCCCACTGCATGCCCAGGTCCCTACACCCTACCATTTTTGTCTAGCACCTTCTAACCTACTCTGTGGTTTACTGCCTATCACCATCTGACATCCCTTCCCACAATGGGAGCTCCCTGAAGGGATTTTTGTCTGTTTTGTTCACTGGTGGAACTGCAGCACACACTAGGTGCTCAATTATGTATTTGTGAAAAAAACAATAAATGAACTAATGGACTTGCTTTTAGGTAGCCAGCTTCACACTCTGCCCCCCAACAATGAGATTCATGTGGGGCAAACCACATCCCCATCCCTCTCAAGCAGGCACCAGTGAGGCACAAGCCCCAGGATACTCCAGGCTAGATCTGTGCTGGCTCAGGAATCAAGTATTCTCTTTCCACAGAGGCTGCTAAGATGGCAGGCTATAAGCCCAGAGCTTCCAGGGGCCACTATGCCACCAAGAGAGGAGATAAGGACACCTATACAGGGTCAGGGACTGAAAAGGGTACCTGAATTCATCATGGGAACCCAGGATCACCTTGCCCCAGGATTTTCAGCTACATACTACAAGCTATGGGTTCAGTTTCTCTCACTACAACTCTACTCAAATCTGCCCAAATGAGGTAGCAATGCATAAGGACAGAACACAGCACTTCTGAGGCTATCACTGCAAACATGAATTCAGGCATATAACTCTACCCTGGAATTTCTAAATTCCCCTATGTGAAACAGAGTTAGTAACAGTACCACCTCTATCCATATCCAACAAGGTTGTCCCAAGGATGAGCTACTAGCTGGATATGACAGCAGGTGACTAGTACAGAGTGCTGGCTATCTGCCAGGCACTACTTCAGTGTTTGAATCATATGAACTCATTTAATCCACAAATAACTCTCTGAGGTAGACCCTATTATCACTCCCAATTTACAGATGAAGAGATGGAGGCCAAAAGGAGTGAAGAGACTTGCCCAAGGTCACAAGGCCAGGCAGTGGCAGTGGCAGTGCTTGGCAGATGTCATTTAATCTCCCATGCTCCAGAGAGCATGCTTTTGATTCCAACACAGGAGCCTTCAAGGCACTCACTGTCTGACCAGGGAAAATCTTGACCTCTCTGAGCACAGGTTCTTGCCTAAAGCAGGGAACAATCCCTGCCATAAAGATGATTAAAAAGAGAGCAATGAACAGAAAGGAACAGGACAATAATATGCATGGTGCCCAATGGGTGCTCTCAGAATGGCAGTGCCAACCACTCTGATTTAAAAAATGCTCGACCCTTGGAGATTCAGCACAATCAGCCCCATCGGGCAGGGACCACCTTTAGCCTGTTTGACAGATGAAGACAACTGAGGCCCTGGGAAATCTCATGTCATGGACTGCCTTCATTTTCCACAGACTATGTCAGCCTCAAAGCAGGTAGGTTGCTAGCTCCCCCAGATGACTTCTCAGCCCCAACCACTTCCTCTTCCCAACCCCAAGCCCTTCCCCTTTCTGGCTCTTGGGGAACCCCATCCTCTCCATTCAAGACCCAGCCTCAGCCCCCAGGCCCTCCCACATCATTCAGGCCCAGCTCCCTCCATTCTGAGGACCAGATAAGCCCTCTGGGTCCACATCATTGATTCCGACACCCTCAGTATGGTGGTGCCTTCGATCAACATGAGAGAAGCAACACCTGTCCAAAGCTATTCAGGGCTGGTCAATAGCAGAGCCAGGTGGCAGAGTCCCACAGACCTTGAAGTGAGTCCCAGCTCTGCTACTCTCTAGCTTTAGGGCCTTGGGCATGTGACTTCACCTCTCTGAGCCTCAGTTTCCCCATCTGAAAAACAGACAAACAAGAGGTCCCAGCTGCACAAAACAGTCATGAGGATTAAATCAGGCAACTTGTAAATGCTTGACTCAGGGTCTACGAAACAGACAGCACCCAGAAACAGGAACTGTGATTTCAACACCCACCTCTCCACCCTAATGGCTCCTATCCAGGCTTTTATCTCTCCAGTAAGTCCCTGAGCCAACCTTCTCTTTCATCAACTCTTCCAGCCCCTTCTACATTCTCCTATACCCTTCCCTGCAGTTACAACAAAATGCTCCCAACACAAGCCTTACTCACAAAATTACATTTCTACCTCCTCCACCCAGAACATCCTTAAGGCTCAACTCCACATCCTGCCCAGTTGAATCTTCTCCCAGCTTACCCTTCTCTTTAGTTTGGACAGTTACTTGATCTGTGGTGTAAATTATCTATTTACCTGGAGCCCCCATCACATCAGGGGTGGACAGAGGATAGGGCCAGGGCAGACTCTAGTGTGTCCTTATTCAAGCTCTCGTTCAACAAATATTTAATGACTGTCAAGCATGCGAGGATGACATGAGGGTCCTGCTGTGTTGAGACAGGCAGACATGAAACCCACAGTTGGGGATCATTCCCTGCATGCCATGCCCTACCTAATCAGCCCACCTAATCCTCAGAGCACTTTCATCATCCATGTTTACAGATGGAAAAATCCTTCACCAGAGTCCAGCAAATAAAATCATAATACACACAGGAAGAGTACAGGGAGACTCCACCAGGCTAGAGGAAAAGACAAGCATTCTGATTCTCTGCTCCATCTCTGCCCTGAATCACAAGCTTTATCTCTCCTTAAAATAACAACATGTGACATATGTTTACCATGGGCTGCCATATTACTACATACTTCACATATGTTGACCTTTTTTTTTTTTTTTAAAGAGACAGGGTCTTGTTTTGTCCCCCATGTTAAAGTACAGTTGCATCGTTATTGCTCACTGCAGCCCCACAGTCCTGGGCTCAAGGGATCCTCCTGCCTGTGCCTGAGTAGTTGGGACTACAGGTTCATTCCCCTCTGCCCAGCTCTGCTGACCCTTTTGATTGTACCCACAACTGTGTAAGATGATGCTATCCTTTCTACAGATGGGAAAATTGAGGTACAGAGGTTGAGTCATTTGCTTAAGGCCACACAGGTAGGAACTGGAGGAACTAGCAGAGCCTGAGCTCTGAACTATCCCTATCCTGTCTGTTGCCTCTCACACAACTATATATTATGAATACATAATTAAAAAATACAAGGGCCCGGCTTGGTACCCGTATCTCAGGGTTAGGGCACTGGCCACCATACACCAAGACTGGCGGGTTCAAACCCAGCCCAGGCCTGCAAAACGACGACAACAACAACAAAAAAAAATAGCCAGGCGTTGTGGTGGGTTCCTGTAGTCCCAGCTACTTGGGAGGCTAAGGCAACAGAATCACTTAAGCCCAAGAGCTGGAGGTTGCTGTGAGCTGTGACACCACAGCATTCTACCAAGGGCGAGACAGTGAGACTCTGTCTCAAAAAAAAAAAATGAGGGCCCAGAAAAATTACATAGGGCAAATTAGAATTAGATTGAAAGAATCAGAGAAGTTGCCAGATGTGGTGCCTCACACCTGTAATCCTAGCACTCTGGGAGGCCAACGAGGGTTGATTGCCTGAGCTCACAGGTTTGAAACCAGCCTGAGCCAGAGTTCTAAAAATAGCCAGTCCTTGTGGCAGGCACCTGTGTCCCAGCTACTCAGGAGGCTGAAGCAAGAGAATCACTTGAGCCCAAGAGTTTAAGGATGCTATGAACTATGATGCCATGGCACTCCACTAAGGGTGACAGAATGAGATTCTGTCTCAAAAAAAAAAAAAAAAAAAAGAAAGAAAGAAAAAAAGGCCAGGCCCAGTGGCTCAAGCCTGTAATCCTAGCACTCTGAGAAGCAGGTGGATTGCTTGAGCTCACGAGTTTGAGACCAGCCTGAGCAAAAAAGCGATACCCCGTCTCTACTAAAAATGGAAAAACTGAGGCAAGAGGATTGCGTGAGCCTGCGCTGGAGGTTGCTGTGAGCTATGATGCCACAGCACTCTACCCAAGGTGACAGCTTAAGACTCTGTCTCACAAAAAAAGAAAAGAAAAGAAAAAAGAATCAGAGAAGCCCTCTCTAGGAAAAGACATCTAAAGTGAAATGTGGAGGACAAGTAGGTTTAGACAGTAAAACAAAAGAGAAGAGATGAATGGCACTCCCAGAAAAGATAAAACACTCATCAGAGTCCAGAGAAAAAATAAACTTGGGGCCAGTCATGGTGGCATACACCTGCAATTCTAGCACTTTGGAAAACAGAAGCAGGAAGAACACTTGAGGTGAGAAGTCTGAGATCGGCCTGAGCAAGAGTGAGACCCCACCTCTGCAAAAAATAGAAAAATTAGCTGAGTGTGGTAACAAGCATCTGTAGTCTCCAGCTACTCAAGAGGCTAAGGCAGGGGGATTGCTTGAGCCCAGGAGTTCAAGACTGCAGTGAGCTAGGATGATGCCACTGCACTCTAGCCTAGAAGATGGACTAAGATTCTGACTTAAAAAAAGGAAAAAAAAGAAAAATAAATAAAAGAACCTAGGACATCCATGAGCTGATGGGCTGGGGTATGTGGCCAAACCAAGGAATGTGGTATCACTCTGCTGATACCACATATCACTCTGCTGAGCCCTACAGTTCCACAGCTTCCAGAGTTAACGACACCTTTCCCTGCACCCCAGTGGCCTCCTCCGAAAGGGTTACTGGAGGATTACATGGCTGAATACGAGGAAGGAGTGTGGCCAGAGATGACTCCAGCTGCTCTGTGCAAATGACAGGTTGGCAGGAACAGGGACAGGGCGGCAGACAGGGAGGGCCACGGGTAGCTGGTCCAGAATGGGAGCAGTGGGCATGGAGGGAAGTGGCTAGACTGGTCCAAGTATGCCAGAGGGGTGAGGCAGTAGGATCACCCACTACCTGTGTAGGCTGAGCTGGGGGCTGGCTAAACTGCTTCTACTTTGACAGCTGTAAGGGGTTGCAGTCAAGGTGTGCCTTCCTAGAAAGAACAGCTGCTCCTGCTCCCTGCACTCAAGTAGGCTCCAGCACCCACCCTCTTGTCTCCCACCCCATACCCTGTCAGTCTCTCTTCTGGAGCAGATGGGACACAGAGGGAAGTGGGAGGGACTCCCCAGACGGGAAACAGGGTGAAGTTTAAGGACTGGGTGAGTAGCCTTGGGTGCGATCCTATACTGGGTGTATCTGGGAGCCCAGAGATGAACCTCACTCAGGTCCTCCCTTTGAGAGTTCCTAGATGGGTGGGCTGGGGACAAAGTGGATCTGTGTTCCCATAGCACTGATGGGGAGGTCCCAGCCCTGGTGGAGAGAGGCAGCTGCCATGCGTCAATGGAAAGGTCCCATCCCCAATGCCAAACCAGGACCAGCACCATCCTCTTCTGGACAACAATGGGACCCTCAAAGCATCCACCCCTACACCTGCCTCATTAGTCTCTTCCCCACAACACAGCAGGGCTGTGGTGACAAGTGTAAACTTCTTTGACTCCTACTGAACTAATAAACTGAGGCAATGAGGAGAAGCTGCCTCTAACTCCAAAGAAAGATAGGCAGTCAGTGCCTGCTTCCTGATGGAAGAGCACCATACCCCGTTGGAAGTGAGCTATGAACACAACATCAAACCAGAATCTGATATTCAAGAAATATAGATGACAAGAGAACACATTAAATCAACTCTACTGCAGGATACAATCAGCAGATTCTAGTCTTTAGAAAATGCTACAGGAGGCTCAGTGCCTGTTGCACAGTGGTTATGGCGCCAGCCACATACACCAAGGCTGGCAGGTTTGAACCCAGCCCAGGCCAGCTAATCAACAATGACAACTGCAATAACAAAAAAAAAAAAAAAATAGCCGGGCATTGTGGCGGGCACCTGTAGTTCCAGCTTCTGGAAAGGCTGAGGCAAGAGAATCACTTAAGCCAAAGAAGTTTGAGATTGCTATGAGTTGTGACCTACCAAAGGCAACATAGTGAGACTCTGTCTCAGAAAAAAAAAAAAAAAGAAAAAGAAAGAAAATGCTACAGGACAACTTTCAATATGTCTATGCAAGGCTGGGATGGGGGTGGGGAGATAGCAGGGAAATCCCACAGATGGGACTCAAGACAACCCCAGTATTTATGAGACGACATGAAGTGTGAACGCTGATTAAATATTTGATAGTAAGGAGTTGCTAATTTTAAGAGACAGAGTCTTACTTTATTGCCCTTGATAGAGTGCCGTGGCGTCACAGCTCACAGCAACCTCCAACTCCCTGGCTTAGGTGATTCTCTTACCTCAGCCTCCTGAGTAGCTGAGACTACAGGCGCCTGCCACAATGCCCAGCTATTTTATGTTTGGCCAGAGTCAGGTTCAAATCTACCACCCTCAGTATATGGGGCCAGTGCCCTACCCACTGAGCCAGAGGCGCCATCCAAGGAGTTGCTAATTTTTTTGATGTAACATCTTAAAGAATTATTATCTTTTAGAGATACACAGTCAAATATCTATAAATGAAACTAGAATTGGCTCCAAAATAACACAGCTGATAGGATGAGATCAGACACAAGCTAACCACTGCTAAAGCTTGGTGATGGGGCTCTGAGGGCTTGTTATGTGTCAAATCTGCTTCGGTTCACTTTCCGTAGAAAAGCTGGGGTGGGTAGGAGTGGAGCAAAGCTAATCCTGACACTCAAATCTTTCAGCTACTTTCCATAATTTAAAAAAAATGCAAAGTCGTTCAGGTGTGGTGGCTCATGCCTATAATCCCAGCACTCTGGGAGGCCGAGGCAGATGGATTGCCTGAGCTCACAGGTTCAAAACCAGCCTGAGCCAGAGCGAGACCCCGCCCCTAAAAATAGTCTCAGCTACTCAGGAGGCTAATGCAAGAGAATAGCTTGAGCCCAGAATTTCAGTTTGCTGTGAACTATGATTCCAGGCACTCTATTAAAAGCAACAAAGTGAGACTCTGTCTCAAAAATAAAATAAAATTAAACAATGACGCCATGGCACTCTATCAAGGGTGATAAAGTCTCAAACTCCAGGCCTTGGCTCCCCAGGCCTGCAGGGTGTGCCCTGGCTAGCTCTCCTGTCTCACCTCCTAGCCCATCTCTCCTCCATTCAGCCTTGCCAGCTTCATCACCCTTCCCCCATTTTTTTTTTTTTACATAGAGTCTCAAGCTGTCACCCTGGATAGAGTGCCATAGCATCACAGCTCACAGCAACCTCCAAATCCTAGGCTTAAGCGATTCTCTTGCCTCAGCCTCCCAAGTAGCTTGGACTACAGACACCCGCCACAACGCCCGGCTATTTTTTGGTTGCAGTTGTCATTGTTGTTTGGCAGGCCCGAGCTGGATTCGAACCCGCTAGCTCTTGGGTATGTGGCTGGCACCTTAGCCGCTTGAGCTACAGGTGCCAAGCCCATCGGCACCCCTCTTAAGCAGCTCTGGCACACACTCACTCCAGCTTTTGTTCCTCCAGTCTCTTCCATCTGGAATATCCTTCACCTGACATGTTACTGGAAATCTTTGCCTCTTGGCTTTCTCCTCTCACCAAAACACAAGCTCAGTAAGAGCAAGGCCTCCCACCCTACTGTCCCTAGTATGTAGTAAGTGCTCTGTTTAAGTACATATGGAATAAACAAATGCATACCCGTCACTCAAACTAGTGGCTTCTTTTCCCCTAGCCTGCTTCCTTGTCTAATGAGGGAAGTCACTCCTACTTCAATGGCTGTCTAAAGAATTCATGATCAGGTGTGTAACATGCCCAGCACTGACCCTGAGAGGCGTATGAAAACTCAGGATATCCTGTGTCCAAGCCCAGGATCCCCAAGTTCTCTTCCTCACACCTTCAGGCACTGAGCTGAGTCTTGCGGTATCCCTGCCCAATGGAGGGCAGGTGACTAGGAGTCAAACCTTCCACATGTCACTGGTACGGAGGAGCAACCAGGCCTCTTCTTCAACCAGGTCAGGAGGGCCTCCTTCCATGTCTGGCATTTAGCCTCACTAAAGGTAAGCCACTCAATTTTTCAGAAAGGAAAACAGGGGCCCATATGGGGAAAGCTTCACTCTGGCCCCACCCTGCCTGGTGAGTCAGCAGTCAGACCTGCTTACTCCCATCAAGCCCCAGCCACACCCTGGGTAACAACCTCCTGGCCTCAGGGAAGAGACCTAAAGCCTCCCTTGGCCTAATCCTGTCCTCCCTGAGGCAGTGACTCCCTCACTTGCCCAGCCAGCCTGGTGACTCTGAGAATTACTGCCTGACTTGGGGGAGAGTCACCACCTGGCAGCCACCATCTCATGCCCTGTCCCTCAAGGCAGGAGCTATCTGAGGACCCAGGGCTGGCTCTACCCCTCCTGACAGCACTCAACACAGGTATCTGCAGTCCCATCTATGCAGTAGGTGTAACACCCACTGCCTGGAGGGCCACTAGGAAGGGGTGGAGATGGGTGTTTCGTGAGCTGGAGAAGGCTCTGCAGATGACAGCAGGAAGCACCCCCAGGCCAAGGTCTCCTGGGGACACTGAGATGTCCTTATCTTCCATCTCCTCAGCATCTTAACTGCTCCTCCTTAGGCTCCTGACCACCAGCTTCCACATCAGCCCACTCCCCTAAACCCTTTCTCCTTATATACCTTTATACACCTGCTGTTCCCCAAGCTCCCCTGAGGTCTCTGCAGCTTCTCCTTCCCATACCACCAGACAGTCTTGGGTCTTCTTCAGGGGGGGCCTTGCCAGGTTCCATAGAAGGCACAGCTCTCGCTGCCCCTCCCTAGCTTTTTGTTTCTTTAGAGCACCCACTAACTGATGTTATGTGATACTGGTTTATTTGTAAGTTATGTATCTTGTCCACTATAATATAAATTTGTTTATTCCATGTATACTTACAGAGCACTTACTACAAGGCTTCATCTGGTCAAATTCTATGTTCTCAATACACATAATAACACCTGGCACAGAAACAATACTAACAAAAAACGAGGTGAAGGAATTAACAAATGAACCCTCGCATGGCTCCTCCCTGCCCCTAGAATAAATAAAGTCCAAACCTTCATGATCCCTTCTTGCCCTTTGCCCCTTCCTCCTAACCACAAAGCCTCTGCTCCCAAAAGATGCTGACTCTGCCCTGACCACTTCACACTGCGGACACTCTTCATGTAGGAAGAGTGTCACTATGCCAGGAATTCTACTCCCAGTTCCTCTTCCAGCTTCCTCAAGCTTGTTGTGGATGTGGCATCTTCACAGAGAACCAGGCTAGCCAGAGCTCCTGTACTCACACTACCTGTGGCATTCGTCACAGCAGCCTAATTGCCACTTCCTTTTCCTATCTCCCACATAACCTAGGAACCCTGGAAGCTTGAAGACCGTATCTGATCCCTTCTGCACTGCCCAGCTTACCCAACTCAGAGAAGGGAGTACCAAGAAGGCAAGAGGTGCCCATGGCTGTGTCTTCCCCACAGGATCAGATAGACTTTCTCAAGAGTGAGTCTGAGGGTGAGTCTCACCACAGAACCTCCAACCTACCCATCCCAACCTGTCTGCAATCAGCCCTGTGTCCAAAATCTTGCCTTATTTCCTTGGTTACCCCTTCTCATCTCTCCAACATGACTACCCCAGACAAGACCTCTGCCCTCTCCCTCTCATTGGACTTCACTAGCTTTCCACTCATTTCCCTTCTGCCAAGTAATTTAATCTATATAATGTACACCTAATGGAGCACGTACTGAATCCCCAGCACTGTCCTAGACACTTTATGAACCCTCACTCATCAACTGATTCCAGAGGGGATCAAGCTTCTTGTAAAAGAAATACTAGGCTGGGCATGGTAGTTCTTGCCTGTAATCCTAGCACTCTGGGAGGCCGAGGTGGGTGGATTGCTTGAGCTCACGAGTTCGAGACCAGCCTGAGCAAGAGCAAGACCCAATCTCTATAAATAACCAGGCATTGTGGTGGACGTCAGTAGTCACCTCTAAGGAGGCTGAGGCATCACTTGAGCCCAAGAGTTTGAGGTTACTGTGAACTGTAATGCCATGGCACTCTACCAAGGGGAAGAAAGCGAGACTCTGTCACAAAAATAAATTTAAAAGGCTCGCCACCTGTGGCTCAACGGGCTAAGGCGCCAGCCACGTACACCTGAGCTGGCGGGTTTGAATCCAGCCCGGGCCCGCCAAACAAGGACGGTTGCAACCAAAGACTGGCCGGGGCTTGTTGAGCCACAGGCGCCAGCCAGGTACACCTGAGCTGGCGGGTCCGAATCCAGCCCAGGCCCGCCAAACAACAATGATGGCTGCAGCCAAAAAATGGCCGGGCGTTGTGGCAGGTGCCTGTGGTCCCAGCTGCTTGGGAGGTGGAGGCAGGAGACTCGCTTGAGCCCAGTAATTGGAGGTTGCTGTGAGCTGTGATGCCATAGCACTCTATCCAGGGTGACAGCTTGAGGCTCTGTCTCAAAAAAAAAAAAAAAAAAATGGCCTGGCGTTGTGGCGGGCGCCTGTAGTCCCAGCTACTTGGGAGGTGGAGGCAAGAGGCGCTTGAGCCCAGGAATTGGAGGTTGCTGTCAGGTGTGATGCCACAGCACTCTAGCACTCTATCCAGGGTGACAGCTTGAGGCTCTGCCTCAAATAAAATAAAATAAATAAAAAAAATTACCAGATCATGTCACTTACCTACCTGGAACCCTTTGATAGCACTTGACAGAATAAAATCCAAAGTCTCACCACCTTGTAGCCTGCCAGGCCCCGATGCAACCCTGACTGGCTCCCGAACTTGCTCCCCATATTCTCTTTGTGGCACTTCTCACTGTCTAAAATGATGTTTAGTTTCACCAGTGTGTTGCCTGAGGGCCAGCTCCAAAGGGCAGCAACCCTTCCATAGGGTAAGTATACAGCCAGGTGCTGACCCATCCCCCAAGTTACCTGTCCCCCCCAACTCCTTTTTTTTCACAACAAACCTAGTTGTGAGGTGCCATTTATAGATATGCAAATTGAGGCAAAGAGAGGAGCAATCACCTGCCCAAGGTCAAATCGCTTATGTGAGTGTCAAGGCCAGGACTTGAATCATGCAGCCTGATCCAGGGTCACTGTTTTTTTGCCCCGTGATATTCCACCACTGCACAAAAAACAGTTGTTAAACAAGTAAACCCTGCAGATGTCTGGGTAATAAACAAATGAATCTGGGGCAAGGGGTTGTCAGGAGAGCTTCCTGAAGGAGGTGGTCAACAAGAAGATCCTTCAACCATGGGCAGCATGTACAAAAACAAGAACAAGATGGCAACAGAAAGGACACCAACCTTTTTGTGCTGAGTAGAATGAGAGCAGCAGCTTCAGTGCTTGCCACACCCCAGGCAAATGACTAACTATTTCTTCCACCTTGTCTCTACAGCCTGCTCTGGGCCCTACATACATATGCCCAAGGCCCAAGACAACTTACCACAGGTCACTTTGCCTTCGGAAGCAGGCCTGGCTGGCTCCTGCTGCTGCTGCTGCGGGACAGCTGGACACCCTCTCCGCCGCCGTCTGGCACCACCACTAGGCCGGCCCCGACTCCTCCGCTGCCGCTTGGTTGGAGGGGAGCCTGAGGGGATAAATATATGACAGGTTGAGGGCCAAGATGACAACTAGAGTGCCATGTTGGGTATGCAGGGAAGAGCTCAAGTGGCCTCAGTGCTGAGCCCAAGTAAGCCCCTCTCTCTCAGTGGCCCTGTCTGAGAAGATGAGAAGCATCTGGAAGTCCAAATGAACACACCCCACCAACCAGCAAGCCCTCTCTGCTCTGGCCCTAGAGAACTCTTCACACACTTATACCAGGAAACGGTCATGACAGCAGCTTCTGGGGCAATCACGAAAACCTGAAAACAACTTAGTATCTGGCAAGATTAAAGAGGGCTATACAGTAATTTCCAGGATAGATTGTTTAGGGCGGCAGTTCTCAACCTTTGGGTCACAACCCCTTTTTAACAATGAAAATACATTATGGCATTAGGAAGGTTGAGAACCACTGGTTTAGGGAAATACAGCAAAAACATGCAAAATCAGAAATCACAGTATGCTACACTTTGCATAAGAAAGAAAGATCACCTGAGACCAAGAGTTCAAGACCAGTAAAACCCCATTTTTATAAAACATAAAAAGGAAATTAGCCAGGTATGGTGGTGCACACCTACAGTCCCAGCAAGGCAGAAGGATCACTTGAGCCCAGGAGTCGGAGGCTGTAGTGAGCTATGACCATGCCATTGCACACACAAAATAAGAAGGAAAAGAGAAAAAGTAATAATATGCATATATATTTGCAAGACTGGATACTCAAAGGACAAATGAGAAATGAATGAAATTGATTACTTGACTATTGGGGGTAGGGAGTAGGGCAATAGTGGAAATGACGTTTCTAAGAACAACTTTTTCATACTTTAGTTTTGACTTTTTTTTTTCTTTTTTGAGACATGGTTGCACTCTGCTGCCATGGAGTGAGCCTAGCTCACAGCAACCTCAAATTCCTGGGCTCAAGAGATCCTCCCACCTCCGCCTCCCCAGTAGCTGGTACTACAGGCAACCACCATGTAAGGCCAGGCTAATTTTTCTATTTTTAGTAGAAATGGGGTATTGCTCTTGCTCAGGCTGGTCTTGAACTTCTGAGATCAAGGGATCCTCCTGCCTCCCAGAGTGCTAGGTTTACAAGTGTTAGCCACTGTACCCCAGGCCTTTAGCATTAACTTGTGAGTCAAATGGCTGTTTCACACATCCAAAAAGTTAAAAAGAGGCTCGGTGCCTGTGGTTCAAGCAGCTAAGGCGCCAGCCACATACACCTGAGCTGGTGGGTTCGAATCCAACCTGGGCCCACCAAACAACAGTGATAACTGCAAACAAAAAATAGCTGGGTGTTGTGGTGGGTGCCTGCAGTCTCAGCTACTTGGGAGGCAGAGGCAAGAGAATTAGTGTGAGCCCAGGAGTTGGAGGTTGCTGTGAGCTGTGATGCCACATGCCACAGCACTCTACCAAAGGCAACATAGCGAGACTCTGTCTCAAAAAAAAAAAGAAGTTAAAAAGAAATAAACCATAAAATTAAATACAAACAGAAACAAATGAACCTAATTGTATACATAATTTGTAACATGAATGCTCAGAGAAAAAAACTATTGCAAGTAACTTGGAAAAAACTTCTGACTGCACACTCTCAGTGGGATACACTCAGAGAACAAGAAGAATTGCAAATAAATCTGTTTCACTCAGCAATGATACTGACTTTGATGCTATTTTATTATTGCTGTAAAAATAAAGCAAATAAATTCATATCTCAATGTTAATGGCCATGACTTTCAATATTAAAGCCTTTGTAATGTTATTTTTATTTTTATTATTATTTTTTTTGAGACAGAGTTGCCCTGGGTAGAGTGCTGTGGCATCACAGTTCATAGCAACCTCAAATTCTTAGGCTTCGGGCAGTGCCTGTGGCTCAAGGAATTGGGTGTCAGCCCCATAACCGGAGGTGGCGGGTTCAAACCTGGCCCCGGCCAAAAAACTGCAACAAAAAACAAAACAAAACAAAACACCTCTTGGGCTTAATCGATTTTCTTGCCTCAGCCTCCCAAGTAGCTGGGACTACAGGCGCCTGCCACAATGCCCAGCTACTTTTTGGTTGCAGTTCTCATTGTTTGGCAGGCCCAGGCTGGATTCAAACCTCCCAGCTCCAGTGTATGTGGCTGGCGCCCTAGCCACTTGAGCTATAGGTGCTGAGCCAGTAATGTTAATTTTAAATCAAAACACTAACAGGAACTTTTTTAAAAATCAAAGTCTCAGTTCGGCACCAAATCAGTGAGTAGGGCGCCAGCCACATTCACCGAGGTTGGCAGTTCGAGCCCAGCTCCGGCCTGCTAAAACAATGACAACTGCAACCAAAAACAGGCAGGCACTGTGGTGGGTGCCTGTAGTCCCAGCTAATTGGGAGGTTGAGGCAAATGAATTAGCTTAAGCCCAAGAATTTGAGGTTGCTGTGAGCTGTGATGCCAGGGCAATCTAATGAGGCCACATAGTGACACTCTGTCTCAAAAAAAAAAAACAAAAAACAAAAAAACACTCTGTTTCTAGCTCTGCTCACTGAAGGAACCTAGAAATAATGCACATACTTGGCACCTAGATCTTGTTCTCTAGATACCAAAGCCTCAAAGAAATAGGGCTCCATGAAGCTGATACTAAAGCTGGGAAGGGGAAGTTCAAAGTGAGTCTAAGACATCTTGCAGTGTCACAAAGCAGGATGGCAGCACCCAAAGACAGATGAAGACAACTGAGAGAAGATGGCCAATATGAACCATATGCAAAATGACTAGTTGTCTATAACAAAGTAAAGAAATAATAATGCTTGAGTTGGGCCAGGTTAAGTGGTTCATACCTGTAATTCTAGCACTCTGGGAGGCTGTGAGTGGACTGCCTAAGCTCAGGAGTGTGAGATCAGCCTGAGCAAAAGCAAGACCCTATCTCTAAAAAAAAATAACTGGCCACTGTGGCAGGTGCCTGTAGTCCCAGGCACTTGGGAGGCTGAGGCAAGAGAATCATTTGAGCCCAAGAGTTTGAGGTTGCTGTGAGCTATGATGCCACAGCACTTTACCAAGGGCAACAAAGTGAGACTGTGTCTCAATTAAAAAAAAAAATACGGGGTGGTGCCTGTGGCTCAAAGGAGTAGGGCGCCAGCCCCATATGCCAGAAGTGGAGGGTTGAAACTCAGCCCTGGCCATAAACTGCAAAAAAAAAAAAAAAAAAAAAAAAAGCATGAGTCCATAGTGACACTAAAAAAAAACAAAACAAACAAACGATGGAGAGAGGAAGATAAAAGAAATGAAAGAATTCCAGCCTATAACAGAAGTAGAAAAAAAGAAAATCACCATTTTTGCAAAGACCAGTGTGCTAAATGATTCAGGCAATGCTCACTTATAGATGCTAAACCCACCACCAGGTGAATGGCCATTGGGAACAGGATGTGCCAAAATATAACCCCACAGGTTGTTTACTAACCGTATTGGGAATCAAGTGTCCCTTTACAATGGATAAACATGGACATCACCTTCACCAAGTGATCAAGCTTTCTCAGTCACATGGGGAAAACTAGACCTTACAAGGCCTTGTGATATGCTCCAATATGAAGTAGATGGCATTAATTAAGGAGTATTCCTCCCAAAAATGTGGTGTAAACTGTATCTAACCAAGCCTCCAAACGCATTCAGAAACACCTGGGACATGTTATAAAACAACTGGCCTCATGGGGTAAATAAGTCAATGTCACGGGGGAAAAAAAACAAAAATGTATAGGAATGGGGGGAGGAGTTTCTGTTTCTATAACATAAAAGATTAAGGAGACATAACAAACGAATGCATAACAACAACTATAAATGGATTCTGAATATTAAGACAATCTTATGATATCTGAAAATGGAGCATCAGAATATCATTTAGTAATTATTTTCTTAGGTATGAAAATGGTCTTAAAGTGAAAGTGGATAATCATATTTTTCATAAATGCCTGCTAATTGAGAGATAAAGCATCGTGATGTCTGTAATTTACTTTCAAAGACTTCAAAACCCAAGAATTACACATATACACACACGTAAAGCAAAATGTTAACGATTATTGAATATAAGTGATAGTACTATACTAATTTGCAACTTTTCTGTATGTTTGAAATTTTACATAATAAAAAAACTAAGGAGGAGAGATCGAATAAATTAATTGGGGCACGGCAAGTAAAAGAAACCAATTAGAGGTACTGAATATGAACAGATCTCAGAAATATATCCAGTGAAGGCAGTCAGATGAAGAACGATACCCACAATGTTTTGTAATGCCATTTAAATGAAACATGAAACCACACACAACAATTCTATGCTGCTTCAAAAAAGTACTTCTGTAGCAAACACACACATACAGTGAAAATGAGATAAAAAGGTCCCCTCAGGATGGAGAAGTTTCACCTAGCTTCAGAAAGAAGAGAATGACACTGCCCTCATGCCCACCCAGGTGGACTCACCTGTCTCCCACTGATCCTGCCGAGAATCTGAAGAACTGCTTGACTGCCGACGACGATGACGGCAGCTGCCCTCTGTCCTCTTTGAAGAGCTGGAGGTGCCATAGCTATATCGTTCTGGAGACACTGGCCCAAGAGAATGGGAAAAAAGCATTCAGCCTGCCTCCAATTCCCACCTTTACAAGGAAGCCTGCACCACAGGTATCTAAGTTCCCTAGCGAATAGGCCCAAGTACCTACTTATAAAACACCTCCTGCCCAGAGGTTGCTCAGCTGCCTCCAGAAACAGAGGACTTATCACCTCTCTACACCAGCCAACTCATGCCTACACAGCTCAGTCTGTAAGTAGTCATGGTCGGGATCCCTACAATGGTCTCATCACTCCCCCGACCAACTATCTCCAGCTCTCCCTGAGGCTGTAAGAAATAAGCAGGCCTCTCTGCAGGCTCCCCAAATCTTTTCTACAGCCTGACCCTCAGACAGATTTTTCTAAAAACACTGTCAGCACTTCCCCAGAGCTGTCCTTTTCCTGGTCATCTAAATCCCACGGGCTTACTCTGGGTCAGGGAAGGCCATAATCTTTCCACCCCAAATGAGCCACTGTACCTCCAGTGACCCAGCCAGCATGGGCCAGGCGTAGTGGCTCATGCCTGTAACCCTAGCACTCTGGGAGGCTGAGGAGGGTGGATTGTTAGAGCTCAGGAGTTAGAAACCAGCCGGAGCCAGATTCCATCTCTAAAAATAGCTGGGCATTTGTGGCAGGCACCTGTAGTCCCAGCTACTTGGGAGGCTGAGGCAAGAGGATAACTTGTGTCCAAGAGTTTGAAGTTGCTGTGAGCTATGAGGCAATTGCACTCTACTGAGGGTGACAAAGTAAGACTGTCTCAAAAAAAAACTTTTTTTTTTAAAGCATATGCATGCACAAGGTTCCTGGCTGGCTGAAACCCTCCCAGCTCCTCACCTCAAGACTGTTATCCTCCAAGCGATTCTCTCTCACAAGGAGTAAGGGTGAGAGTAACTCTGGTGACAAACCAACCAAGTCTGAATCCTGGCTCTCACACTTTTCTATCTACATTATCCACAAGCCCCTTCACGACATAGCTTCTCACCAAATTCTGTACCCTGCTTACATCCCCTCTGCCATCTCTGATGATGCCAAGTTCATTCTCAACTGAGGCCTTAGATGCAGCCAGGAATTTGCTCCTTTGAGATCTACACATGGCTAGCAGAGCAGCCTCATTTCATATGTCATTTCCTCAGAAAGTTCTTCATTGGTTATCCAATCGAAAGCAGACTTCTTTCACTTTGCTGCCTTTCCTAGTCTCTCTACAACCATATCTAAAAATAAGTTAAGTGTTTATCTGTTTTATTGTCTCACTGCCCCCCAAATGCAAGCTTGATGGAAGACCTTGTTAAAACCACATGTTGTATCCCCCACACCTGGTATGCAGATTCCCTTCTTATCTGTAAGTTGTTTAATTTCTCTGAACTTATTTTCCCTGTACGGTAGAAAGAGTAACAGGACTTCCTCCTGGAATTACTGGGACTATATAAGAAGTTCATTGAAAGAGTTTACAGCTGGATCTGGCACAAATAAGCCCCCCCCAAAAAAAAACAGGGCCATAATCATTATTATTGATGTGGCCAAATTCTACAAACTCATCCCTCTCAAAGTCATGCCTCCTCCCTCTTGTGTTTTTCATTGATATTCTAGGAAGATGAGAAAGTGGAATAGGACACAGGCAGGCTGATATGGCATTGTGGATATAAGGGCACTATGGGGGCCCAGCAGGAGCAAGGCCTTCTCCTGACCAGAAGTCTGGCACCCTCCCATTCAACCCTACCTGGCCGGCGCCGCTTGCGCGCCAGGTGAGGCAGCAGATCGTGGCGGGCCAGCACACGCAGGAGTTGACCCAGCAGCCGCAGGTTACTCTCGTCGCACTGCCCGCGGCGCTCCAGCTCCAGCAACAGCTCCAGGCCACTGCGGGCGCGGGCCAAGCCGCCAGCAGCGCCGGGGGCCTCGTCCAGTAGGAAGGCCAGGAGCTCCAGCTCGCACTCGGTCAGTTGCCCGCCCACCACCTCGAACATACGGTGAAGCGACAGCATCCCGTAGTAGTCCAGGCATTCATCCTCCTCCCAGCTCGGGGCCGGGGTCGACCCAGACAACGCCATTCCCGGGGAAGGGAGGCGGTACAAGCTCAGAACTGAGGCCTAGAACCCACCCAGTGGAGAGGAGACAGTGGTCAGCGACGCGGGGGCCCGAAGCCACCGCCGATGCACCTTCCCCACCCTGTCGCACCAGGAAAGGGCCGCTCCCACTCTCCAATTGTCTCAGCCACCCCTTCCCCCGGAAGGGACTGGTCTCGCCCGAGGTCCCCTAGTAACAGGTAGAGACGCCAGACCCCGGTCGTCCTGACCAGTGGGCCTCTCGGAGCCTGAACGCCCCTCCCCAAGTGGTACGTTCCCAACCAGCCTCCGGACCCGACCAGGAGATGCGGCCCATACCAGGCCACCCTGCCTGCTGCCCTTCGATTCTGCCCGGACTTGCTCTTTGGCTCCCCAGTGCTACCATTCTATTAGTCCACGGCTCCACCCAAGTGGTATCGCTCCAAAACTACAAGTGGGACCGACCAAGGCAGCCCTATTTGTTCCACACAGGTGGCACTGTCCACAGCCGACCCCCTCTCCCTGAAGGGGCAATCCCGCGCTCTCTCCCACCGCCTAGGTGGTTCCATCTACACGCCACTAGTCGCCATTAGGCCACGCTACCTCCTCACCAGATTCCGGCGTCCGAAGCCTCCCGGGTGACGGCCGCAGCCACTTGTTTTGGATCTTTCTGGCACCTTCTCTATTATTACGCCTGCGTCACCTCGCCCCTCCTCCGTCCCCCAACTCACGCAGGTGCGACCGCCACGCCCCTTAGGCGCAAGCGCAGAATGCCTTCAAGCCCCGCCCCTAACCGAAGTGTTTTTGCGTGCCTGTGCTGCGCTTGCGCAGAATGGGTGCTACGCCGGGTCTGGGGTTTGAAATATCGCCGGGTTCCAAGGTCCCTACCTCCCGCTCGTGACCTAAACCACCGGGCCCCTGTAACCCAATGTCACAACGTCTTGGAACTATTCATCTCATGGAGTACAACTCCCTCTTCATTACTAGCTAGACAGCCACATTACCACCAGCCCCAGCTGTTTGAGGCAAAGGACCACAACCACATTCCTGACTCCCGGGAGTGCCTAGCCCTCTTACGATCGAAACCTGGACACTCCTCCATTAGATTGTCCCTCACTCCTAGTGGCAACCAGGAATAGGTCATAAAACATCAAATCTCAACTGTGATGTCTTATGCTCCCGACTGGAACGCACACACCCCCATTCAACAGAAAGCCCGCCCCCTAGCTATAAGTTTCTTCCCCTGTTAGAAACCAGTACTTCCTCCATCTCATACTGATACCTCCTAACAACTCACAAGACTTCTCCACCCCGACTGGGTATCTCCCAACAGCGTCCATCCTGAACCCCCATCGCAGTCAGACATCCCTACCCAGAGTCAGAACAGTCCCTTGGTAACCCCTTCCAATCTCTGCCCTCCAAGGTTATAGAGCCGCCCAGATGCCCATTCCCTAACCTGCACCAACCAGAGAGGTCTGTTGGGGAAGTCAAAACTGCGGAGTCAGGGTGTCAGCGGTCCCCTCGCCACGGGGCCTTTGGGTGTGACCGCCACCCCACCCCGCACTTAGATGACTCGAAGTCAGGGCCTGCACGTGGTTGAGATAAGTCCCCTCCCCAGACCGGTTCCTAACCCCGAAATTACCTCCCCTTGGGAGGCGAAAAACCTGTGTTTTGCCTGACACTGACCCAGTATTGGCTCTGCTTGGTCTGCAGCAGTGGCCTCAGAAGAATTTCTGGGGCGGCACCTGTGGCACAGTGGGTAGAGCGCCGGCCCCATATACCGAAGGTGGCGAGTTCGAACCCCGTCCCGGCCAAACTGCAACAAAAAAATAGCCGGGCGTTGTGGCGGGCGCCTGTAGTACCGGCCACTCGGGAGGCTGAGGCAAGAGAATCACCTAAGCCCAGGAGTTGGAGGTTGCGGGGAGCTGTAATGCCACGGCATTCTACCGAGGGCGACAAAGTGTGACTATGTCTCAAAAAAAAAAAAAAAAAAAAGAAGAAGAATTTCTTCCCGTCTCCTCTCTGGGGCTCTGTTTCCCTACTTGTGAAATAGATGGATGCCAATGGTCACATATGGAAGCACGGTCGTAAGCCGGACACACAATGGGCGCCTCCTAAGTGACTATCATTAAGGCAAACCAGGAGTGGGAGGGGCTGGAAAGCAATTTTACAAGCCAGGAAGGATTGTGTCCTTTTTAGATGGGTAATGCTGGGCACCCGCGGTGTATCAGGCCTTGTGCTGAATGCTTTTACGTGTGTGAGATCATCCAATCCCCTCAACAACCTTAGTTTGAAACGAACGTAACTCAAACCAACTTTACACCAGTTAAACTGAGGCGAGGAAAGAAACCAAGTGTGTCGAGCTCCAAACCTTTGTTGTCAGAGATGCTCAGTCTTTTCAGCTATGAAATGGCATCTGTCGAAGGTGTTCCACAGCCCAGTCCACCGCATGAGCCCAAGCTCTCCCAGGGTGCCCACTTTTTTCTGCTGAACTTTCAGACTTCAATAAAGGAGCGGCTGGAGAGAACTGCGCAGCCGCGTCTCCTAGCTTCGAGCCCCGCCCACAGGGCCCAGATGTGTGCGTGGAGAGGGCATGGAGCCCCGCCTGAGTGTCAATACGCAGGCGCAAAGGCGCGTGCCTGCGCTACCGGCTCTGATTGGCCATGACGGGTAAGGGCGCCGCCCAATGGGAGGTGCGGATAGTGAGGGGTCCCACAAGACTGGATCTGAGGGTCTGTGTCAAGAGCCGCTGGGGCTGCAGGAGGCGAGAGAAACCGGTGAGAGCGCCGCGGGGTGGGCCGGGGTAAAGGACGCTGGGCGTAAGAAGAAGGCGGAGAGAGAACGAAGGGGGCACCAGGGGTCTAAGAGCTTTGGGGCCTGTGCTAGGGCGAGAGCGGCGCAGGATGGAAGGAGAGCGCTCCTTCTTGTGTACCCCGCAGCGTTGGTTGATCTGAGGTGTGGAAGACCCTACTCTTGAGCTCGTCCCCACCCTACTCCCAACGCCCTGCAAGGAGTTCTCAGGCTGCCGAGTTGAGTCTGGTAAAAGAAAAGGGTTGTGCAGCGGAAAAGTTGAACTTCCAGGTCTCTGGTGAGTTCATTCCTTGACGGACTTATTAATTTACTGTATGAACCCCCTCCCACCCCCCATTCCTCTCCGTGGTAGATCACAATCCAAGATTGGGAAAGGAGAATGTAGACCAGCAAAGTGCCAATTTCAGGCCTCCCAGACCGCCTTCTCTAGAGACATTTGTTGAGTGCATGCTTTGTGCAAGCTCTACAGCAGGCACTAGGCCTAGCCCGAAGGGAGTTTCTGTTCAGAGTGGGGCTGTAAACAAGGAAAAATGGAACTCCTGGGCCCCTCTTTGACTAATTCCAGGAAGATGTTTTATGAAATGGCTATTGTATGCAGACTCCTGGCAACTCAAACATTAGTGAGAAAGTTGAAATAGTAGATAAAGAGGCTTAACTCATGGCTTTTAGTGAATCATTTACTCAGGGAGCATTTATAGCCACCAACAGAAAGCAGGGTCTGTACCGGGCTGTTTTATGGAAATTCATGGTCTAATGGGAGAGTTAGTCTGGTAGAAGTGGAGTGTGCACAAAGACAGTTAAACTCCCAGGGCCTCATTTCCCTGGGGATCGTTCTTCATTCACTATCTACTGAGTGCCTACTGTGTGCTAGGCATTGTTCTTGGCACTGGAAATACCTCAGTGATGAACCGGCTAAAATCCCTGCCTTCTGGGAGCTTAATATAAAAAACTTATATTTGCAAAGCTGTAAGCTAAACTCCACCTGCCCTCTGGCACTAACAGATGAGGTGAAGAAGAGATAAGGTAGACATTAGATTCACAAGATTAGCTGCTAGGCTTGGGAGAGAGGCAGTTATTTGCCTTTGAGCCCCTGCTATGTGAAGGGGACTGGGTTGAGTTGAGCTCACACAAGTAGAAGGCAAGATGGGACAAATAGAGGGAAGTTTGAAAGTTAAAATTCTTGTCCCTGGTAAGTGTTTTTGTTTGTAACTGGAACCCCCATAATGGATCAGACTCTCAGAAGAATTTCTCTCAAGCTCTCAGTCTGGTGAGTAGTAAAGATGCCATCCCAAGTTTATGATATTTGCTGTGCTAAGGGTGGCATAGAATACTGTAGGAATACTGCAGAAGAGAGTGTGGCCACCACCCTGAGGATACAGAGATGTTGCCAGTCAAGGCTCACAAAAGAGGTGCTGGGTAGGAGTTTGCCAGACCAAAAAAGAAAAAAGGAGAGAACTTTCTTGGAAGAGAGAATAGCAGCATTACAGACTTAGGATCCAAAAACCTTTCTGAAGAACTCTAAGTAATAGTTATAGCTAACCTTTAACAAGTACCAGGTACTGCGTGTCAGTACTACTTTTAGCCTCATTTTACAGATGAGAAAATAGTCTTGGAGAGAGGAAGTGGTGGAACTCAGATTTAAGTTGAGAGCAGTTCAGTTCCAGGGCCTGTGTAATTAAACACTTTAGTGTACCTGTGTGTGTGTGTAAGAGGAGGAAAGATATTGCACAAAGAGGAAACTGTACAACAAGCAAAGGCTGTTGTGTTCTCGATGCCTGGCTCTCTGGGTGAAGAGGGCAGTATCAGAGGCCAGGCTTAGAAGTGCTATCTCTCCTACAGATGCCGGACTACCATGGGGCGTGTGTAGGCTTCAGAGACACAGGATCATTGAAGACTGAGGCACAAACTTTGAAGTAAGACTTCTTGTTTGATAGAAGCTGGTAAGTAATGGATGATAAGCAAACTCCTGAGACTTTTCCCTCTCTCCTTAGTGTCTCACCAGCTTCCACCCCTCTTTTTCTAGGCTGCCTTCCTTGCAATGGCAGAGATAGTGGCTGAGATGGCTGAGATGCCGACACAGATGTCATCAGGGGCAGTAGAAATGTCAACACCCATATCAGGGGAAATGACAGAGGTGACTGAGATGACACCAGGGGAGGCCCTTGCCTCATCTCTATTCTTCCAACACCACCAGTTCATGTGCTCTGAGTGTGGCAGCCTCTACAACACACTGGAGGAAGTCCTCTCACACCAGGAGCAGCATATACTCACCATCTCAGAGGAAGAGGCACTGACCACCCAGGATGATGGCCTGGCACCAGAGCTAATGCCAGGCACTGAGGAGGGACCTTTCCAGTGTGGCGAATGCAGCCAGATCATCCTCTCCCCTAGTGAGCTCTTGGTCCACCAGGATGCCCACCTCCGGGAGTCTGCAAGCCAGATCCAATATCAGTGTGGGGAATGCCAGGTGCTGTTTCCCTCGCCTGAGCTGTGGGTGGCTCATCGCAAGGGCCAGCACCTTTCTGCTGCAGCAGTTGAGCCACTAGTGCTACCTCATTTGCCTCCCCCAACACCACCACCTCCACCCACTCCACCTCTTGAAGTCAAAATGGAGCCCTATGAGTGTCCTGAGTGTTCTGCCCTCTGTGCCACCCCTGAGGAGTTCTTGGAGCATCAGGGCACCCATTTTGACTCTCTAGAGAAAGAAGAGCGCAATGGCCTGGAGGAGGAGGAGGAAGATGAAGATGAAGAAGATGATGAAGAGACAGAGGATGAGGAGGAGGCAGTGGCAGAGGTTGGTGATGATACTGTAGGAGGTGACAAGTCCACAACTGGCCAGGCCCAGGGCTGTGGGGATTGTCCCCAGCACCAGACCTCAGCAGGGACACGCCGACGACACCGGCGGACAGTTCATGGCCCAGCATCAGCAACCCACCCCTTCCACTGTAGTCAGTGTCAGCGCAGCTTCAGCTCAGCCAACAGGCTGCTGGCTCATGGGCGGGCCCATGTAGGTGGCACACATGAGTGTACAACTTGCTCCAAGGTCTTCAAGAAAGCAGCCTCACTAGAGCAGCACCTTCGGCTGCACCGCGGGGAGGCCCGCTACCTCTGTGTAGACTGTGGCCGTGGCTTTGGCACAGAACTCACATTGGTGGCCCACCGGCGGGCCCACACTGCCAACCCATTGCATCGCTGTCGCTGTGGCAAGACGTTCAGCAACATGACCAAGTTCCTCTACCACAGGCGTACTCATGCTGGCAAAAGTGGAGTGCCTCCCATGGCAGGAACAGCTTCCCCAGCTCCAGCTGAGCCCAGCCCCCCACCTCTGCCCCCAGCTCCACCTGCCCAACTGCCTTGCCCACAGTGCTCTAAGTCCTTTGCCTCGGCTTCCCGGCTCTCACGGCACCGGCGTGCAGTACATGGGCCCCCTGAACGGCGACACCGCTGCGGAGTTTGTGGCAAGGGCTTTAAGAAACTGATCCATGTGCGCAACCATCTAAGGACACACACAGGTGAGAGACCCTTCCAGTGTCACTCATGTGGCAAGACCTTTGCTTCTTTGGCCAACCTTAGTCGCCACCAGCTGACCCACACAGGTGTGCGTCCCTACCAGTGCCTGGACTGTGGCAAGCGTTTCACTCAGAGCTCCAACTTGCAGCAGCACCGGCGGCTGCACCTGCGGCCAGTCGCCTTTGCTCGTGCCCCCCGCCTCCCCATCACTGGTCTCTACAACAAGAGCCCCTACTACTGCGGGACCTGCGGCCGCTGGTTCCGTGCCATGGCAGGCCTGCGACTGCATCAGCGGGTCCATGCCCGAGCCCGGACTATGACACTGCAGCCTCCTAGGTCACCACCTCCTGCCCCAGCCCCTGAGCCTCAGCAGACTATCATGTGTACAGAGCTGGGGGAGACCATTGCCATCATTGAGACATCCCAGCCACTGGCACTTGAAGACACGTTGCAGCTGTGTCAGGCTGCACTAGGGGCCAGTGAAGCAAGTGGGCTGTTGCAGTTGGACACAGCCTTCATGTAATAGAGCTGAGGAGCAACAATAAAAGGGTTTGGTTGCAACAGCAAGTGTGGATAACTCTTGAGAGAGAGGACCCCCACCTCTGGCAAGCTAATCTGGCACCCACCATGTGCCAGGAGCCAATCTCTTTTACCCACTGACAGTTAATAACCCTGCCAGGCTTCTCTTGTCATCTCTCTCTGCCTGAGGGGAAACTGAAGCTCTAAGATGTGACATGATCTGTACCAGGTCACCCTGCCATGTTGCAAAGCAGGGTTTGTCAAGGCTTTTGCACTGCATCACCCTGGTGCCCAGCAACATCAGGTAACCTTTTCTGAGCACTGACTACATGCCAGGTCTGTGCTGGGCACTCTCGTATACCTCTTAAGATCCTCTGCCTGTCCCCCCAACCCTAGCTTTTCCTGGACTTTGGGTACCCAGGACTTGATTCTGCCTGCTGGAGAAAGGCACTTGACTTCATCTCAATCTTTGACAGTGTCAAAGAAAATCTGTAGGTACTCAGGCATTCAGCTCTAGACTGGGTGATGCAATGAGTCAGATATAGGTTCTGCCCTCAGGAGGCATGCATAGTCTGATAGGAGGAGCACACACAAGTACAGATGGCTTGTTCTCTGAGTGTGTCTCATTGATTTCATTTAGCTTATGTGTTCTAAAGCCTCCCTCCCATATACAAGGCAATGCTGGGGTCAGAAATGAGTTAGGACTAAGGACTCTTAGATCTATAATGGGGATGCACAGAGACAGTGGCATCCCAAGGCAGGGGACAGACCTCTATGGTGGGAGATCAGAAGTCAGACTTCCTAAAGAGGATAATCTCTGAAGAAAAAATAGACATCTGCTAGTGGAAGAGGAAAAGAACATTCCAGGCAGACAACACTGCCTGCAAGGATGAGCTCTTGGTATATTTGGAGACTGTCTAATTATTCACAACTGTAATAACAGTGACAGTTGACTGCCTGCAGGCACTGCACTTAGTGTTGTGTGTATACTACAATTCCAACAAGCCTGCCTGAGACATAGATCTCAGTATTAATCTCTGTTGTATAGAGGACAGAGATTTGCCCAAGGTGTCACTGGTATGTCAGGACATTGTGAGATTTAAATCCAAGAAGTCTCTTAATCCCACATTTGTAACCAATTTGGTTGAGTGATTGAGAGCTGAAATCTGTGTAAGGTCTGGCAGTCAGAGGAAGATTCATTCATTCTTTTCCTCATTCACTAGAGGAAAAGTGTCATAGAACAGTTATGATTTGAAAAGGCCTTGAAAGATCAAAGGTCATGGGAGCAGGAAAAGATTCACAACTTTTTTGAAGCTTACCTGGGATAATAATCCTTCCCTACCTAAGCAGATGATTTATGACAAGTCAATGGAGCAGGTTCCTCCTAGGGCTCTATAAACCAGTGTGCTCAGGCAGGTGAAGCAGAATGAAGCTGGGGCTGGGAGTTGTCCAGGATGGAGGCCTAGACCTTGGAAGGTCATGAAAGCTAGTTCTAGGACTAGGGGACTCGTAATATGGTATCAGATCTCTCTGGGGTCAGGGTAGGATGAATGCATGGCTGCAGATGGTCCAGGAGGAATAAGACAAGGGTAAAGGAGACCCTCAGTGACCTCACAATCAACTAGATGTGAGCAGCCAGGAGGGAGGGATCCCCAGGAGTCCCAAGGGCTCCCCCTTTCCCAGTGCTCTGTGTATTCATTTTACAGATACGGTGAAATCCAGATGAATAAGGGTCTGTCCTAAGCAGTATAAAGATGCTCCCCCTGGAGTTGGTGTGAGCAGACTGGAGAACCTAGGTCCCATGTGAGCAGTCCCTTAACTCTCCCTGGGACATGTTTGAAACTTTTCCCTTTTTGTTCAAAAGCAGTATCCAGTGGAAGACATGTCAGTTGCTCCTCCCCAGGCCCTCTTCCACTTCTCAAACTTTACTGTGTGGCACCATGAGGGAGATAACATTTCCTTCTGCCCATGGCCTCACCATCTGGCCCCAGCATGTTTAAAAGTAAGGGAGGCAATGCCAAGTCCTCTACCCCAGCATCCCTAAGAGTAGAACCAGGTAGGTACCTTGCTGAAGATTCAGAAACAAGGTTTGGTTTGCCCTCAAGTCATGCCTACTCAATGGAGAGACTATAAACAGGCTACGTTTTTGACTAAGTGATCCCTCCTCATACACACACCCCCAGCCCTGAAGCAGCAGCAGTTCAGGCTGAGGCACACGTCTTGATTCTGCCACTTAAGCTCTATGGCCTTGACGTCCCTGATCCCTAATTCTCTCACTGGTTACTGTGATGTTAATCCCTCCCTCCCTAAGCAGAAGCAGATGATTTATGCTGTGTTACAGGGCAGGCTCCTCCCAGGCCCCTGCAGTAAAGACAGAGTACCTCACCACACATGCAGAGAAGAAAGCTAAGGTACGAGAAGGTTGGGCACTTGTGCCAGGGCTGGGACTCAGGCTTCCTGACATTCCTCTGTCAGAGAAGGAGCATGCTCTGGTCCCAGAACAGCCCCTGAGACACTCCCCTCACCTCAGTGGAAACAGGCAGCAAGGCAGGAAACAGGTTTTCATGCCAATAATTTATTGAACGGAGGTCTGTACACAGGCAAACCTTACTGTGGAAACTAAAACATCAGGAGCTCTCCCCACTCCTCCAGCCCTCCAGGGTAGGGTGAGGAGGGAGGAGACCTTGGGGGTAGGAACAGAAAGAGAGATACAGCTGTAGGAAGGGGAAGGGTGGGACTGGACGGTGAGAATCCACGTTTTCTTTAAGAAAAAAATTATAACAATCTATTTACACCCGGGGGCCAGGGAAGGGAAAAGGAGGTGGGGGCTGGGCTGGTTCTATTTACAAGGGACACAGGAGGGGAAGGGGTTGAAGGAGGTGGAGGCCAGGTGGGAGGAGAGAGGGCCAAGAAGGTAGGAGGTCCTTGTGCCCCCATCTACCTGTCCGTCCTTCCTTCGCTTCCCTCCCCACAACCAGTTAAAATCCTCTTAAAAAGCCCACCATAGGGGTAGGCTGGTAAGGGAGGGACTGGAGGTGGGGACAGGGACTCATTTACCTCTGCCCTCTAATCTAGGGGCCCAGCCAGGACAAGAGCTTGATGGGCTATGGCCCCCTCCCAGCCCCATGTAGGGCTCCCAGATGGAAGTGAAAGGTGGTTGGTGGGGCCCTCAGGAAGAGTTAGTGAGAGAAGGTGTAGCTTCGGGTGACTGCCAATCTGAGCCGGTCTGAGTCTCAGTTAAAGCTGAAGAGGAGGAGGAAGGATAGACAGTTAGCCTTTTGCCTTTCAGACAATGCCCAGACCCCCAAAGTAGGAATTCAGTGTAAGACACTACATTACAGGTTAAAGGCTGTCACTTTAGGCCTAGGGTTACAAACTCAAATACCAAAAGGCTTGGATAACTGATGCACCAGAGCACCCAGCTTTGCACGGTGGGGGTAGCTCGGACTAAGCACTAGCTGACTACTCTGAGGACAGGCAGGCCATTGCGTGATCTTTCTTCCCCACAAGAAATAAGAATTCTGGATTTTTATACAAAATAGCCCAATTTTTGAACACAAGCAACAAACCCAATGTTTTATTTGTTCAGACTAAACAATTTTAGTTCTCCAGTCAGCATTTAAATACAAATGTAAACAACAATGCCCTACAGATGTGACCATTTACATCTTATGAAATATGCTATCTATGCATCCAAATGTCAACAACTTAAAAATACCTGCAAGAAACTCAGTAACTAGGGGGCACAGCCCCATGCTCCTCTGGCTGAGAAATGCTGCTTTAACAGTCAGCAGATGGCCCCCAACTTACCTTGTGAGGACTGGGTGAGGGTTGGAGTGCCCGCTGTGGACCTCAAGTGAGGAGGGATGAGAATGGCGTTGAGAGATGGTTGGATGGAGAGTTCTAGAGACAGAAATTGAAATGCTCAGTCAGGATGGAGGCAGGGCATCTGGAGACCCAGTTAGGATTATGATGGGGCACCACATGGGGACACCACTATTGGCCAGGCCAGCTGTCTATGGGCACTTTCTGCCACAGAACTCGTTCAATGGAAGACCAGAAAGAGTGGCGATGCCCATAGCTCAGTGGGTAGGGCATCAGCCACATACACCGAGGTTGGCGGGTTCGAACCTAGCCTGGGCCAGCTAAAATCAACAATGACAACTGCAACAAAAACATAGCCAGGCTGTTTTGGTAGACGCCTATAGTCCCAGCTACTTGGGAGGCTGAAGCAAGAGAATCCTTTAAGCCCAAGAATCTGAGGTTGCTGTGAGCTATGACGACACAGCACTCTACCAAGGGTGACACAGTGAGACTGTCTCAAAAAAAAAAAAAAAAAAAAAAAAGCAAGCCTCACACAAGGCAAATCACAGTTAAGCACAACCTAACCAAATCTGGTTGTCCCTGAATCTAGGGGGCTGCTTCCCATGCCTGCTTTATACCCCTCTCCCCCAGTTCCCCCACCAAGCTCTTCACTATCTTTGGCTGCCCCTTCAGCTCCCCAGATCTCAGGCTGTGCCCTCACCACCAGGACTGAAATTGAAGAGGGGAGGGAGTGGGCGGTTGTTGGGGAGCTGGGTTCCAAGACATCGCAGTTCATCAAAGAAGCTGTGGGCACAGGCCTCTAGTGGGGAGAGCCTTGAGGACGGTGTGTACTCCAGCAGGCTAGAGCAGAGCGCGATGGCCTCTGGCGGCGTTCGAGATTTGAACACCTGAAAATAAGATGCATGGGTTTGTGAGGGTGAGAGGCCACGGGCACTGGCTACTTCAGTATCTCACTGCCATAGCACCCATAGCAAGTATTGCTGCCTGTCTCCCATAAACCCACCTTCCAAATAAGAGGCACAACCACTGAGGGAGAGGTCGGTTTGTATGTTGAGCAGCCAGCCCATATCCGATGTCTGTGTGAGCCCTGCCAAGAGGCTGTTTCCCCAACCATAAAAATTGGGAATCTTTAATTTACCTATGGGTCCTCAACTTTTAAAATCCCATAAACTTTGAAATCTAATGAAAGTTACTGATCCCTGGATAATTGTTCAAATTCTCCCAACCATGATTTTGAAGCCAGGTCACCAGACCAGTTGGCCTCCAAGGGGATCCAAGCCTGCAGCCATGAAACCTGATCCCCAGGCCTTGCCCCACCTTTGTCCAGGGATGAGCTTTAATCTGGGGAAACTTGAACTCCGTGTAATTGGGGTTCATCTCTCGGATTTGTTCCCTGGTTGGTGTTCCCAGCACCTGTAGGGAGAGGGAAGATCTGAGACAGGCCCCTACCTTCAGCCCTGGCTCTGCCCAACCTGGCTCTGCCCTCACCTTGATGATCTCCACCAGCTGGTCTACCCCACTGTCCCCAGGAAAGATGGGCTGGCCAAGGAGAAGCTCAGCCAGTACACAGCCAGCTGACCACACATCTGAAGGGAAATGGGGGAAGGTCAACGACAGGCAAACAGAACCACCACACCCGGCCCCTCATAAATGCTTCTATTCCTCATGGCCATCCTCAGAAGTATGCCATCCTCAGAAAATGAGGAGACTAATTTTCTCAGCTTAAAGACAAAGCACCTGTCCCAAGGTCATACACAGCTTAGAACATGAGCATAACCATGAACCTCTAAGTCTGCCCAACTTTAGTACATCTTCTAGCCTAGATATGTTTTCCAGCCCTCATAGCTTCTCTCTCTTAAGAGAACCCAATGAATTCTTCCTCTGGCTGTATGTAGCCTAGGAGGACTAACCTGCCAACAGGCACCTGTATTCTTTGGGTTACAGAAAAGTAAAGCCTTAATCTTGAACTGCCTTTCTCACTTCCCAGTCTCATCTTACAATGGGAAGAGTGGCAGCCTGGCAGCCACACCCCCCCCCCGGTCTGTACCTTGACCCCTATAGCACAAGTTCATACCTAGGGACCACATGTTCCTTATCCTACTGCTAAATGCTCTGTCATACTCTTTCACATTCCTTCCCTCCTTTCAGCTTTCCCCTCATGCCTGGTTGGTGGCACTGTTGTCCCCACCATCAGGAAAAGACAGGCCCTGAAAGCAAGCTGCACCTTCACAGTAGCAAAGCCTTGCTTCCCAGTTCCTCCAACGTCACCACTAGCCTCTCCCCTCCCCCCAGCTGAGAAAAGGAAGCTGACTGGGAGGTTCAAGAGCTGGTATGGACTCTGGAGTCAGGTCAGCTTTCAAGTCCTAGCCCTGCCTAGTCCCTACAATAAGATAGATGGCCTCAGAGCACTAAACCTTAGATCACTCATCTATAAAACAAGCATATGACAGCAGCATCCTTGTGAATTTGTGAGGACTGAAGAAAAGAACAGATGTTAAGCTTTTATCACCAAGCCTGGCATATAGTACACAGCAAGAACTTAAAAACTTCCAAGACTGTCATTCCCCACCCTAACCCT
Source organism: Perodicticus potto (assembly GCA_963574655.1). Taxonomy (NCBI): domain Eukaryota; kingdom Metazoa; phylum Chordata; class Mammalia; order Primates; family Lorisidae; genus Perodicticus; species Perodicticus potto. Next base: position 38,210 of record CAUYRH010025357.1, read on the forward strand.
CCCTAACTCTGACCAATGGACGAGGTGTAATCAGTGGCTCCGAAGATGAGCTCTGGGGCCCGGTAGTAGCGAGAACAGATGTAGGAGACATTGGGCTCCCCCCGGACCAACTGCTTTGCACTGTAGGAAGAGATGGGCAGGGGTAAACACAAGGCAAGAGTTGGAAGTCCCCTGCTGCTTCAGCCACCCAGCATGCCTGAGGTCAGGCCCACCTGCCAAAATCGCAGAGCTTGAGGACAGCAGTGTCGGGGTCCACCAGCAGGTTCTGGGGCTTGATGTCACGGTGACACACCCCCTGGGAGTGGATATAGGCCAAGCTCCGAAAAAGCTGGTACATGTATACCTGGAGCAGGGACAAAACAGTAAGATGTCAACCTGCTCTTCCCACACAACACACCACTGTGACATCGTTTTGGCCTGCAGAGCCCTTTCAAGCCACTCTCCCTCTGCTGCCCCAGAAGCTTCAGAAAAGCCCTTGTTTGAAACCCTTGGGTAAAGGGTGTGCACCACAGTCTCTTGGAAAACATGCTGAAACAGGGAACGCTGGGCCCCCCTCCCAGAGTTCCTGATCAGTGAATCTGGAATGGAACATTCACAAGCCCTCCCATGCTGGTGCTGGTCTTTAGACCACGCTTTGAGAACTGCTTGGCAAAAGCCTGATGAGTAAAAGAAATATGTCAGAAGGCCTTGTTGTAAAACAGGCTGGAGAGTTAGGCACTCAGTTTCCCGCTCACCAAAATTCACTGACTCTGAAGAGGGCTCAGCCTCCTTAATCTGACAGTAAAAACTACCCCTGAACCAGCACCTTCTCCAACTCCATTTCCCTGCCACTCTCCCTCTATGCTGATTACAACCAAAGTGCCATGAAGAGCATCTTCTGAGTTTTGGTCAATTCTGCCATCCCCAGGGCCTAGAGAGGGTCTAGCCCATAATAATGGCTCAATTTCTCCACCACACACAGGACTGTTTCCCAGACCCCTTCCTCTTTTGTTCTCATTCCCTCCAGCCAGAGATGCCACTTTCTTAACCTGTGCCTGGTCTCCCCTGGAAGCCTTCTTTGATCCTTCTCACTCCTAAACTAAGCTGGGCTGGGAGCTGCCTCTATTTCCACAATAGCCTATGTTCCCTCTAGTATGACAGTTATCTTGTTGGTTTTATAGCTTTCTGTGATAATGCCTGTCTACCCTACCAAACTGAGAGCTTAATCAAGGACAAGGCTTGGGTCTCAGTCAGTGGTGGCTCTGGAATTGCTCAGCCCTGGGCCCAGTATGCAGGCAACCACAGGACAAATCCATCAAACCGGAGAACGGCCCTCGAGGGTGAGGTCCAACAGCAACAACCACTGGTAGAGTCCACATCAGCTCACCCAAGCTTGAGGTACTTAAATCCAGCAGGAGCAGCTGGGCCCCAAGCAACCTCCACCAAACCAAATACACCCATCTCCTTCTAATGCAGTAGGCTGCTCCACCCTCTGTTCTCTACATCATCCCTGGGCTTCGTTCATTTATTCACTCATTCAAATACTTCCTTAAGATCCGTAACACCCAGGGCACAGTACCAGGCAATGAAGAATGAGCCTGCACAGAATGATGGATGAAGACACAGTCTGGGTTCTATGGGTGCTAACCTTCCTCCAACCCTAACTTCTTTCCAACTACCCTCTCACCAAGACTTTGAAGGCCTGGACTCCAACCTCAACAGCTCGCCCTCTGCATTCTTGGTCCCTACCACCCCCTTATCCTAAGCTAACTCCAACACCCCTGGTGCCACTGGACTCCCAGTATGGACCTGACTAGGTACCTTGCAGCCTCTTCAGCCCCCTGGTCAGGCTACCTCCTTGATTTAGTCAGGCCTCACCTCGGCCATCTCCTGTGTTTGGCAAGCTCCATTTCATTGGGTCACAGGGACAAAGGGAACACAGACCCTCCAGAGACCAATATATACTTGGAAGATAAGATCAAAAAACAGAAGGCTCCAGAGTCCCTGGCTTTGTAAGCCTGGGACCCAGCAGCCTGCCTGACTGCCTACCTTGACATAGATGATAGGGATGGTCAATTTGGCCTTGGTGAAATGGCGGGCCACCCGGTAGACTGTCTCAGGCACGTATTCCAGCACCAGATTTAGATAAAGCTCATCTTTCTGTAGAGAGCAAAGGAGAGGTGTGAGGCACTGTGAAAAGATGTGAGAAAGAGGAGAAAGAAGGTGTGTAGGGACCGTGGAAGGAGAACTGGCACTGATGGGAAAGGCGGGCAGAATGATGGGTGGATGGAGTCCAAGTGGAGCAACCCTGCCGCCCCCATCACCTCAAGGTCTCACCTTCTCCCCACTGGAGTAGAAAAAGTATCTCAGCCTCACAATATTGCAGTGGTCCAGCTTACGCATAATCTGAAGCTCTCGGTTCTTTGGGGCAAAGAGAGAATTGCCTCAGAATACAACCAGCTCCATCTGCCTCCCACCCAACACCCCTCACCACAGCACTACTTCCCCATTCTTGCCAACAGAGCCAAGCAGCTACCCCTGTGCCCCAGCTCCAGGGCCCCTCTGGGGAATCCCCCAATCTCTGCCCGCCCTCAGCCTGTTCCCTTTCCATATAGGCTGAAGTCCTCTGGGTTAAACCTAGACCACAAATATGCTTTCTTCAGCCCACTTTTTAAAATAATTTCAATTTATTACTGACATTTAAAAATTAAATGGTGTCACATATAAATCAAGTTTTTAGCTCCTTTTAAAAAAATCAGAAGAAGCCGGGTGCAGTGGCTCACACCTGTAATCCTAACACTCTGGAAGCCTGAGAGAGATGGATTGCTTGAGCTCAGGAGTTCAAGACCAGCTTGAGCAGGAGCAAGACCCAAGACCCCATCTCTACTAAAAATGGAAAAATTAGCTGGGCATAGTGATGCAAGCCTGTAGTCCCAGCTACTCAGGAGGCTGAAGCAAGAGGATCACTTGAGCCCAGGAATATTGAGGCTGCTGTGAGCTATGATGCCAGGGCACTCTAGTTGGGGCAATATAGTGAGACTCCCTCAAAAAAATAAAAAATTTCAGATGACATGGCCCCATGAGGATTGCCACACTATGCAACACGCAATTGCCATTCAATTCAACCTGGTCTCCACCACTCCCTATTGCTTCCCCTCAAAGTTCTCGAGCCCCAGACTCTAATTAGGCCTCACCTCTTCCCAGAAAGCATAGTCTCAGCATTCTCCCCCATTCTCTATTCCCCTCTGGGGCCTACAAACTCCCTGCTGCCAGATACCTCTCACTTCTGGAACTCAATTCTAATCAAATTCTGACTGACACCCTGGAGCTCCTCCCACCCATGAGTTCTCCCTGCCAAGACCCAGGACCTGGCCTGGTTCCCTTCCAGCCCAGGCTCAGTTCTCCTACATCCAGACTAGCCTAGGCTCCAAATGCTAGTCCTTCAAATACCAATTATTCCTCACCTTCCATCCCCTCCATTTCCTAATTCCCTGGGCCTCCACTAGCTCACAGGGCACCTCTATCCTGTCCTGCACTGGCCAAACACGTGGGCAGAACATGACCTTCAGAACCACCTGCATCAACTCTTCCGGTTTCCTTTCTCCTCTGGGAGTAATGTAACCCAGTGGCAAAAGTAAAGTGCTTGGGATTCAGACAGGCCAGATTCTAGTCTTGACACTATATGACCTCAATTAATTCTCTTATGTAAGTTTTTGTATCCCTTTACACTTAAAATAGGCATAACAATAGTACCTACCATCACAGAATCTTTATGTATATCAAAACAAGAACTTGCCTATAAAGCATTTACAAAACGCAGATATCCAATAAATGTTACCTCTCGGCTCCCTTGGAGTCCACATTTCCTACCTTCTATATAATTCATTTTTTTCTCCTCCCCCACCCCTTCTCTTGTAACTTACACTCAGACTCCTCTGAAACCTCAGGCTCTAGCTCTCTTGCTGGGGTTCCCCCAACAGTCACGCCCAGTCTCCAAACTTTGTCCCCATTCCTCCCAAGGTACCTTGAACCTCTTGTCCTGGAGAACCTTCTTGATGGCAACCAATTCCCTGGTCTCTGCCAGCCGTGCCTGGTACACAACCCCAAATGAGCCATTGCCAATCACTTTGATGTCTGTGTAAGCCACCTCTTGAGAACGCTCTGGGCCTTGGCCTAAGGTGGCTACCACAGTGGTCACCTTCCCACTGTCACCTGGGGAATAAAGAGGATACATCATCCACTGACCTTTCCTATCTGGCCATTACCCCATCCCGGAGCTGTGAGAGGAAGGAAAATCTCCACAGGAAGCTCTTTGAGGGCCTCTTTCTCTCTTCCCTCTCTTTGAGGAAAAGTGGCTACAAGAACCCTCCCAGTGACCTCTTCTCTCTTCCTTTTAGGGAAAACTCTAAATCCTGCCTGGGAGAATATTGGCACCTAAACCTCTATGCTGTTCAAGGGTTAGCAAATCCAAATTTCCACTTCTAGAAAGCAGCAAATCACTGGTTCCTCTTGGTACTAAGAAACACCAACACCCTCAAGATGTGAATCCATCCACTCTAGGCCTACTGCCCTCTGATCCCTTCTATTTGGAGAAAGTTTAGCCTAACCTCTTAAGAAAGCAGCAACCCTGAGGCATTCCAATTTGAGGAAAGCACTAACCTTTTTCACAGCCTGGAGGATACTGACCTCTAAGTCCTCCCTGGTGGAGCTGCTAACTTCAGCACTGGTTCTTGGCAACAGAAATGAATCCCCTCTTCTAGTACACATACTAGTGTTCTGACCCTCACTTTTTGATACTTTGGAGTTAGAAAAGGCACTGACCTAACTTCACTGGTGTAGAAAGAACCAGAACCCTTCCTGTTATGTGGGTGGTTGCTAATGGACAAGCACCAAATTCTGAGAATGGTGAACCTGATCTAAATTATCAAGGGGCCATTCCTGTCTCAGTCCTTTGAAGAGAAACCCTAATTCCCAGTTCCCATTCTCTGAATGGTACTTTGGTGCCCTTCTTAGGGGATAGTGAACCCTTTTCTTGTGGGAACTGATGAACCAAATCCATTTTGAGGGACCAGTGACATATTCTTTTGGAGAAAGATGACCTATATCACTATTCTTTTCAGAACAAATGACACCATACCCCAGAACAATCATTATAAAAAAGTATAATCTCAAATCCACATTCTATGGGAAACTGACCCACTCCACCTCCTTTCCATTTTTATTAAGACCCACCAAGCCACGTATTTTAGAACAGTGATTATGGGCTTGGTTTTAAAGACTATGCTGATTTCCAACTATTACATCTTTTGAGGTACAGGCCTACACATTTTGAGTAGGTAATGGTGCCAGACCTTGAGTTTTAAAAGGGATGATGATCTGAGTACTAGGTTTTGAAAGTTCTGGCCCTGTTCTTTGGGGATACAATAATCCCAAACTCCTGCCTCTAAGTGATACTCACTTCAAATCCCCATCCGTGAAGGACAGTAAATGCAGATTCCCCATTCTGGGGGGATGATCTTATTCTTATTCTCCTGAGAGACAATAAACCTAGATCCCCATCTGCAAGCGACTATGACCTCTGATCCTGTTCTCTAATGGATGACAATATAAGATCCCCGTTTTTAAGACTCAAGGACCTGAAATCTTAATAGTGAAAGAAAAGAGACTTGTGACCCTCATTTCTTTGAGTGTTAGTTATTTCTGACTCTAAACTCCAAAAGATAGTAACCCCCAAACCCCTTTTTTCTGGAAGGAAAAGAGTCCTGATCTCAGTATTGAGGCATAGTGACCTCAAGCTCCAATCTAAGAATATGAAAGAACCTGATCAACGTCTGAGGAGCTCTGGAACCCCGATCACCTCCCCACAAGGGGTGCTGCTAGTACTCACGGCCCAGCTTCACTCCGGGCGGCGGGAAGCTAGTGCCCGCGCCAGGGCCACCGCTGCCTCCTCCGCCGCTGCCGCTGGGGCCACCCCCGGAGCTTGAGGCCCCCACGCCCCCACCCATGGCCCCGACCGACGGCTTCCCGCTGCTGGTGCCGCCCGGGCCGGAGGCCGAACCCCCAGGGCCGCCTCCGCCTCCGCCGCCTCCGCCTCCTGGCTCCGCGAACGAGCTGGTCCGCGCCCGGCCCGAGCCCCCAGGGCCGCCTCCCGAAGGCCCGCCGCCACTCATGGCGCCGAGCGCAGGCCGAGGCCGCGGGGCTCGGGCTGCCCCCGCCGCCGCCGCTGCCGCCGCCTCCTCGGGGCTCCGGCCTCTTCCAGGCCGCGCCGCTCGGGCTCGGGCTCCGGCTCCGGCCCAGCGCCCGCCGCGGGGCACGCCGGGAGATGCAGTCCGACTGTCGTCTGCGCCGCCGTCACCGCCTCCGGCCCACACAGAGAACCGCGTGGCACGCCGGGAAATGAAGTCCTCAAACGCCTCAAAGCAAACCCCAGGGATGATGGGTCGCGCTGCACATCTGGATATAGTCTTGGGTAATATATCGTCCGACAAGGACGGGCCCTGACGCTGTTTGTAAAACAGAGAGCTTCACAGTCGTTCCCACTGCAACTGCTCCGTCCCGGAGCTGTGCAGTCCTGAGGCACAATGAGAAACAGAGACCAATCGCTCACTTAGTCTACAGGTTGTGTCTACGGACGTCAAGTGCACTCTGGGAAATCGAGTCGGCGCTCGTGAACCCGCAAATATCGGGCCGTGAGGCAAGCCGGGAAATGGAGTCGTTGCCACGGCCTCACCGCATTGCAGGTGTAAAGTGGTTTCTCAAGCACGCCAGGAAGTGGAGTCCCAGGTAGTTCTTAAGCCCCAAGTGGAGCTGCAATTCCGCAGGTAGTCTAGGAAATAGAGTACGTATCCCCGCCTCCTCCGTACTCTACGCCGCAGTCCCTGCTGGGAAATGTAGTCGACGCCAAGGCTTCATTGCAGTTGCTACAACGAGCCCTGGTGTGCTCTGGGAAATGGAGTTCAAGCCAGCCTCACCATTGAGTGAGGAGGCGGCATCTACCGTGAGCCCGAAGCATGCTGGGAATAATCCGGACAGGATCTTGACCCTTTGTGAGGCGAAGGCGGAGGTTTCCTAGGAAGTGGAGTTCCCAGTACCGTCGAGGAGTATGTGAGATTAAACACAGCAGTTCCCTGGATGACTAAAAAGTGTTCAACGTTTCTTTAATCATCACCAGGTCTTAAGGAAGAGCCAGGGTCGATAGGGACTACTGGAAAATAGAGCCAAGCACCTTTAAACTCCTGGTGACCACATTATCAGGGAAGGAAAAACGTCCCCTCTCCTCCGCAAAGGACTTGAAAAATAAAGTTCCCAGTGGAAGACACACTAAGTCTTCCATTACAGTCTAGCTCTTTCTAGCAATATGTGTTTTTTTTGTTTTTGCAGTTTTTTGGCCGGGGCTGTATTTGAACCCTCCACCTCCAGCATATGGGGCCGGTGCCCTACTCCTTTGAGCCACAGGCGCCGCCCTAGCAATGTGTTTTGCATCAATAAACGGAGCCGATTGTTAAAAAGACGGAAGTAGAATTTCTGTTTTGAACCTTATTCGGTTTTGCGTCTTCTCGCTTCCTACTTCACAGAACCCTGAAGGGACCCAAACAAGGCAACCGGCTACGAGAATTAGCCTCGGGGGCTTGTCGCCTGTGGCTCAGCGGCTAGGGCGCCAGCCACATACACCGGCGGGTTCGTAATCCAGCCTGGGCCTGCCAAACAACAATGACAACTACAACCAAAAAATAGCCGGGTGTTGTGGCAGGCACCTGTAGTCCCAGCTACTCGGGAGGCTGAGACAAGAGAATCGCCTAAGCCCAGGAGTTGGAGGTTGCTGTGAGCTGTGACACCACGGAACTGTACCGAGGACGACTAAGTGAGACTCTATCTCAAAAAAAAAAAAAAAGTAACATCAGGTTTTGCACGCTCAGTGATTTGCCCCATTTATTGTCCAGTTTATCAATTTGTTCCTGGAAGAAGAGTACCCGCTAGGGGCGCTGGGAAGTAGGGTTCCCAGAGTTCCTGTACGTGTGTTTGTGTGTCTGTCTCCCCTCAAGATCCCCTCGATATATTTGGAACTAAATTGAAAAAGCTCTCAGCCCTTCCCGTCTAGTGGAGTGGTGGGAAATGGACCTCTGGACTTCACTTCAATCGGAGCTTGTATTCACACTAACTACCCTGTCCTTTCTGAAGCTACAATGTGTTGGCTACTCGGTTTGTTCCTGACTTCAATTCCCAGCAGACAACAACTGCGTCAGGTGGTAGCGCTACCTAGTAGGCTTTTGAAACTACATTATCCAGAAGGCAAAGCGCGGACACGCCCCCTTCATGGAGTTTGTGGCTGTGCAACGCATAGCGCGGCGTGGAGCTGGGAGCTGTAGTTTCTCAGCCAAATGACGCCTGCTGCCCTCTGACGGCAGCTATGAGTAGAAAAGTAAAAATTGGGGTCAAGCCGGATTGTCTGGAGAATCCGACACCGGATCAATAAAGTCCACAGGAGGCGAAACTGGGCGGAACAGCGGCGGTTACTTAACTGCCAAAGGCCGTGGGTTTGCGCAAATGGGAGCTGTGTGAACATCCGCCTCGAGTGGATTGAGGTCCGTGGGCGTTTGAGGGTGACAGTCTGAAGAAATCTATCATCATGTTTGTAGGGGGTGAAAACATTCGTACAAGAAGTGTCTTAGAGAGCCCTGTGGATGGCTGGGGGGAGTCCATGGAGAGGTGAAGAGGTCTTTGATGGTCTACAGGCACCCGAGTATTAGGGGCCAGTGGAGAAGTCTGAGGGGACTTAAGATATCTGTAAAAGGTCTGTGGGAGACTATGAGAAATTCCTGAACGAACTGAAGGTATGAGTGATGGTTGAGAAGCATCAGAAAGGAGCTTTGCGGTACTCTCGAGGTGCTGGGGTACAGGTGCAAAGGGAGGGTCTCTGATGGATTGAATGAATATTGTGAAGTGTCCTGGGAGATCTATAAAGGGCTTTCAACTTGGAAGCAAGGATCTCAGAGGATATGGATGGGACCAAAGATGTCTTTTTTCAAGAACATTTCAAGCCTGCCAAAGGACTTAAGTGGGCGATTAAAGATTGGGGGAGCTGCTGGAATTTTCAAAGCCAGATGCCACCTGTGATGTCCCACACAACCAGAATCTGGGCAACATGTCTGGTAGGACCAGCAGTTTTGGAACTGAGCATTGATGAACCCATGTGAGATGTGATTAGAGTTGCTTTAAAGGCACTAGGGTCAGGGGCTAAGAACACTAGTCAAGATCCTTTCCCTCCTCCCCACAGTGATGACATCCCCCTCTCCACCCCATCACTAACTATGCCGTATCTATGTTGCCAGGAAACATGCCTCATCCCAACTTCCAGAAATAGCCCAGTGGCCCCCACCCTAGGGAAGAACTTACATCACCCAGGAGAGGGAGCAGTTGCCTGCAGGCTGCCACAGGAGCCTCGGTTTCCTGCCAGTACCCCAGCCCTGGATCTTCTCTTCACTGCCAACCAACATCATCTGGGACCACCCACTCTGGGCTGGCATGAGATGAGGTTTAATGGAGAGTAGGTAGCAGTTGCCAGTCCCCAAAGGTTCCCTCCCCCTCAGGGTTGTACAGGGTGGAATTTCATGGTGCAGCCAGTCCAATAAGCCCTGAGCCTTCAATTCCCACTCCATTTCTTAGCAGTTGTGTAGCCTTAGGGGGAAATGCTTCCCCTTTCTGGGCCTTAGGCACCTCACCTGCACTCATGAGATTGGGCTTGTCTCTAAGGGTACTTCCAGCCTAGACTCCCCCTTCTGGTTCTTTCATCCTTGAGTTGGGCTCTTCGGTCTCAGCTTCTAGCTTTTAATGAGCTCATTTCTGATCCAATCTGACAGTCTGATCTGGCTTCTACCATCTTGGCTTTAGGGAAGAAAATTCAGCAATTGTTGAAACAAACTGGGCTTTGGTGACATACCTCACTTAAAGTCGTGACTAAGCCTTAGGACCTTCACTGAGCTGGTTACCCCTACCTTGTTTGGTGTTCAAAGAGCTACGGTATTACAGCTCCTAACTTAGCACACAGTTTATCAAGTCAATACCAACTATGATTAGTGAGCCAGTTCCTTCTCAACTTGTTGGCTGGGGCTAGACCCATGGTTGGACCAAAAGATCACTAAACTATCTTCCAACGTCTGCATTTCAGGAACACTGCAGGCCTGTTTTCCAAAGGACTCCCAGCCTAACTCAGCACACTAAGAGGGATGTGGGCAGAGTGTTAAAAGGCAAAAAGAAACTCCTGAGATCCGGGTAGGAATCACAGAGCTACAAGAGGGAAGGCATTTTCAGGCAATCAGATGAGGGCAAAAGGGTGACAAGGAAGAGTCTAAAGAGCTTCCAAGGACAAGCACGTCCCCATGGAATAGGAGAGCAGTCAGTAACAGGGTCAGAGTATGCCTGAGACCTTAATCATCAAGCTCCGGGGTTTATGTGCCCCACCCCAGGTCAGGAGATGGTTTCCCATTCAGATGAGTTAGGCCCTCCTGCCACAGATCCACTGGGGGTTGAGTCTAGCCCCCAACCTTCAAATCAAGCAAAGGGTGTGGCACTGTAGTGGCTGCACCCAGCACCTAGGACAGATCACTGCATCCACAGGTCCAAAGTTTTATTATTTTTAATACATTCTCCAGCAGCCCCCCTATTCCCCTCCCCACACCCTCAGTCCCCAATACAGAATAAGGCTTGACCACAGCCCCCTATCACACCCCAGGGGCCCCAGCTGGGAGGCAGATGGGGCTTCCAGTTTGGTTTCAGGGCACCCCCTTCCCATCTCCCCACCCACCTGCCCATGGACCAGTCCTAGGAGCAGCTGAGGGTGAAAGGGCTGGACCAGTGCTGGAGTAGGGAGTGGGATAGCAGGCACTTGTAAAGATTTGTGGCCCATGGGCGGCACCCCCCTCACCCTTCTCTGCCCCCCCACCCCTCCCAACATAGAATTTTTGGTTCATCACAAAATTGTCCCTCCCTCCCCTGTTGTAACCTTGTGGGGTATGAGAAACCTAGGCACTCATGGCCCCCGGAGGGGCAGGGAAGGCAGGGCTGGGGCTAAGGAGGCTGGGAAGCATAGGGGGAAGAGGTACAAGAGGCAGAGAACAGGGAGGGAGACAAGGCTTTACTTCCTAAGTGATTGTAATAAAAAAGTTCCTGGGTGTTAAGGCCACAGCCTCAGTTCAAATATAAATTCCTCAGAATGGAGGTGGCCCCCTTAACTACCCCCTCCCTCCCCCCAACACCACTTTGCCCAGAGCTCAGAAACCCACAGTCAGGGGGCAGCCCCCAGCCCTGGGCACCCACCCACCCCCCACCACTTAAAAAAAGAAAAAAGAAATTAAAGTTTTATACAAAATGTGGGGAAGGGAAAGGGAGGAGGCAGGGAAGACTAGAGAGCTGCCCTTACCTCCAGGGAATGTGGGGTTAAGGCAGCAAAAAAAGCAAGGGAAGGTGGGGGGAACACAGGTCCCCTACCCATAGGCCTCAGGAATCTCGATGTTCCAGGGATAGTTGGGCTGTGGCGTGCTGAAGGTCAGAGCTCACCCGCCTGGGGGTGAGGGGCCCCCCAGCCTCCCTGGGCCCCTCCCCACGAACCTTCTTGTCCTCACCCTCATCCTCAAAGCCTCCAGCAGGGCCCCCACCACCCTCCAGACGACAGTCTTCACTCCAGCGTCGCTTAAAGCGCAACTTGAGGGGCATGCACTGGGCTGCCCCAGCTGCCTCGCCGGGCTCAGGCTTGGGAGGTGCAGGAGGGGCACGGGGTGTCTTGAACACCTCCCCATCTTCCTCCTCCTCATCGCTGATGTCAGTCACCTCCACCTCCTCCGACTCGCCTTCAGAGATAGGCTCCACCTTGATCTGTGGTGGCGGCGGCGGTGGCGGTGGTGGTGGGGCCAGTGCCCCTGCCCCCTCGACTAGCCCACCTGAACCACCGCTTTTGTCAGCGCATGCTGGAGCCTTCTCCCCAGCTGCCCGCTGCCGGCGTCCTAGTGGGGGCGGCTGGAGCTTAAACTTGAATGGGGAGGAAGAGGAAGAAGAGGAGGATGAAGCCGAAGAAGGGACTGGTGGGGTCTCAGGTGCCATGGGTGGCAGTGGGCACTTGTCAGGGCGCTGAGGCTGGGGCACCACAAGCCCAGGGTAGTGCAGGAAGGCGCGGGGGCTGAGGTGGTAGTTGTAGACGCTTTGGGTGTGGGCCTGCAGGTACCGTTTCATGTCCTCAGGGCTAAAGGAGAAGTGAGAGCCTCCCCCTGAGCCACTGGGGCCCCCACCACCACTGGGGTACATGGGGCTCAGCGTGGGTGAAGGTGTGTAGGCCAGGTGGGTGGGCGTCATGGGCAGAGCCGGTGAAAGTTGAGGGGGTAGCAGGGAGCCAGGCCCAGCCAGAGGTGACACAGGGAAGGGGCTGAGGGGTTCAGGGCCACCCCGGGGTCGAGGGTAGACACGGAAGACTCCAGGGTCATGGGGCAGGCGGGTCAGTGGGGGGCCTCGGAAAGCACCCAGCTCCGGAGGGCCAGGTGGTCGGGTTCGGGGGTCCTCTCCCAGGGGCTCCTCCAGCTCTGACGTGCCATCACTACAGTCACTGACCGAGCCTCGGCCCAGGCGGCGGGCCACCACAGCCGAGAAGAGAGAAGATGAGGATGAAGAGCAGGCTGGTGGTGAGCGGGGGTCCTCGGTGGGGGACAGCACCTCCGACGGCGTTGAGGGAGGGAAGCGGAAGTGGCTGCCACCTGATGGCACTGGTGGGGCACTCTGGGGCACTGCACCCCCTGGCAGGAAAGGGGATACATGGTATCAGATCCTTGGCCTAGCCAGGACATACAAATAGACCCCTCCTCCCTCAGAGGACATGCTCACTATCCCTGGCACTCACCAGCCAACCCCACATCAATGAAAGGATAATTAACCAGCACCAGTTTGTTGAAGTTGAACTTGTAGGTGAACCGTTTCCCCTTGGTCTTGTGCAGAATGCGTTTGTTGTAGTAATATCTGTGGGTGAAAAATACCATTGAGATGGTCAGGTACAGGGGACTCACATCTGGACTCCATACCTGGATATACACCTAGACATAGCGTACAAAGGGCAACCAAGAAACATGGGCTACAAGACAAGCGCCTACAAGGTGGGACCATCTCTCCCCTCAGGTCTGGGGGCAGACTAGAGGATCCACTGGTGACTACATTCTCTCCTCAGGACACCTGTGTTACCAAGGGGCTCAGAAAAGAGCTAGGACTAATCCTAGGTCACACAGCTATGATGTAGCAGAGCCAGAAGTCAAATCCAAAGCTGTTCCATGGGTTAGGGGCTTCCTAACAGGTGAGGGCCTGTCCCACGTCTGCTCAGGGTCCCCCAGCCCTTCTCACCGCAGGGCCCGGCTCAGCTTGTCATAATTCATCTGGGGCTTGCACTTGCGGACACCCCAGAGCCGGGCCACCTCGTCGGGATCCTTGATGACAAATTCCCCGTAGTCCCCCTGCCAGGCGATGACACCCTGGTACTCCTCCTTCCGCAGCAGCTCCAGGATAAAGTGCCACAGCTGGATCTGCCTCGAGCCAGGGGACGACTCCGGCTTGTAGGCCCAGTCTGGGAAGGCAAACCCTGGGGGCAGAAGGCAGGGAGTGGCCCCAAGTCAGGATGCCAAGTCTGGGGCTCTAGGTCCCATCCCAGGATCTACCTTCTGCTCCGCCCTCAATGTAGAGAAATCTGTCTCCCTTCAGCCAAGTCTAAACCTGGGTTAGAAGACAGTGTGTGTCTGTCTGTCTGTGTGAGGGGGCTAGACAGAAGCTGGGGGGAGGGGAAGCTGGAGCCTGCTCCGGCGACACCGGGAGAAACAGGAAACCGTCGGCGGCGGGTCCCGGGGCCAGTGCCAGGGGGCTAGGCACCAAGCCAGGCCGGCGGGCAGGACTGCCAGTGGGGGAGGGGCAGGAAGGGGCACACGTGGCCAGCTGAGTTGGGGTACAGCCCCCTAACCCAACCTTACTACCTGTCATTCAAAGCCCATTGCATCCTCCTCCATCTCCTCCTTAGGAACATACACTGTCCTTCCCCCAAGACCTGACAGAGCCCCTACTCCCACCCCAGGACCTGAGAGAATTTTTTTTCTTAAAAGGACCAGGGGTGGGGTGGCTGGTTGATGATGAGGTCAGTGCTTGCACACACAGAGGCTTCTGTCTTCCCTTGAGAGTGAAACCCAGACTGTCTGAGAGGCCCCCCCCCACCCAAGCCCTGGACCCTCTGAGTTGCACTGCCCTCCCCAGATGCAGGCATCCAGGCCCAACCTGGCTGGAGGGCCCCAGCCCAGGCCTGGAGACCAAGCAGGCACCGTTGGAGCTGTCACCCTCTTCCCACTTCTGCCTTCTCATCCTCCATCCTGCCCACCTGCCTGCCCGCCCCCAGCATTAACCTTGGGTAGAGGTTGGTGGTGGGCTGGCTGGTCCCTAGAGGGGGTGGGCAGCCTGGATGGGGGGTTGGGGGGGCTGCGGTTGTTGTCATTTCCCAAACCCCCGGGTAATCAGGGGCCATCAATAATTCAGCACTAGGCAGCCGGTAATGGAGGGGTGGGAGGAGGGAAAGGGGAAGAAAGGAAGGAGGGGGGAAGCAGGACAGGGGCCCTGGTGCTACTAGAGAGAGAAAGCCAAGGTAGATTGCTAAAGATGGGCGGGGTCCCAAGTCTCAGTCAGGCTTCAGGGGTCAGTCTTCCTTCCTTGGTCCCTGCTCAAGGCCTCCAGGCAACACTGAGCCTCTCTCAAAGACTCCACCCCAGTCTGGAATCCAACTGGGGATCTCTCCTTTGGGATCAGGGGATCAATCATTTCTGCTCCCACAGGAACCATCCCCTCCCAAATCCGGAGCTCACTGTCCCTCACAGGGACCAAGGCCCCTGACCCCGGGCCCTAGGTAGACTGAGACGGCCAGTACCCTATTCCCTACCCAGTCCCTGCCCTATTCAGAAATCCCAGCCTCAAACCAGCCCCTCAGGGTTCAGAGATGGGGATATGACCCATCTCTAGCTGTTCTCAAACAAGAGTCCTGTACCAGCAGCCCCTATTCCGTCTAGAAGTGACAAACCCTGATGATCCCAAGGACCCATAGCTCACAGCCCTTGGATACCCCATTATCCTCACCCTGCTAGAGAATCCAAATCCCAGGGTCTCCATCAGGGCCCACAGGCCTTTGGAACACAGGTGATCAAACCACCAGCTCTCTGTACCAGCACACCTCCTCCAAAAAGCTCCTGGTCCCCCTCAGGGCCATGCTACTTTCACCTCAGCCCCAATCTGGCTCCAGACACAGGAGGAGGACTGAAGCCCCCCAAGACATCAGTTTTGGGGTAGGGGGTGTACTGACTTTTACCCTCCCCCCAAAATTAAAGCCACCCTTCCCAGCCCACCCGCCCCAGCCTCCGTGTCCCGGTAACCAGGCAACGTGTGTGCAGCGACAGTCCTGGGAGCGGGGGAGCAGGAGGCTAAAAATAAACTTTGCAGAAGAGAGGGAGTGAGAGAGACTACATGCAACACAAAGGGAACTCGGAAAGGAGGTGGGGGGGCTCTGGAAAGGCCTCAAGCCACATGCTGGGAGCTGTCCCAGGCCCCCTTGTAAACCCCTTTCCTGAGCCACTTCCCCCCTCAAGGCCTGGACCCTGTTTCCCACTCGTGGCAGAGACCCTTCCCCACTCACAGACCCACCCCAATGCCAGCTTTCCTCATCGGACACAGCATACATGAGGGCCTGTTCCTGGCTTTGGGGGGAGGCTGAAGGGGGGGTGACGTCAGGGTGTCTCAATGGGGCTCTGTTCCCCAGGCCTTGGAGCCAGGAGCCAGGCACGGGCAAGGGGAGCATGTGTGAGTGTGTTGTGTATGCATCCACGTGCTTAAAACAGGGAAACACCAGACCTGCAGCAAGAAAGCTTGGGGGTACAGGACCTCTAGAGCATGGGAGTCCAGTGAGGCAGGGAGAGAGGAGCCACGCTGAGGAAACTAAACTGCAAGACAGGGTATAAAAGTGGCAGCAGATAGACAGGAGGGATGGGATGGCGGGGTCCCACAGGCACACCTGGGTTCCACAGAGGCAGGGTAAGGATTCTCCCAAACTGCCTGGGGGCACAGAACCCCCGGGACCCCCCCAACTTCACGTGACTGTCCAAACTTTTTGTAAAAGATACTGTGGTGGTCAGAAGAGAGGAGTGGTGATAGAGGAAGAAAACGCTGGCCTCCTGGGGGGCCCTACCACCTCCCCCACTCCAGGCAGTCCTCTATGGCGCCAGAGCCGGGAAGAAAACAGGAAGTGGGAAACAGCCATGGCAGAGGAGAGGGGCAGGGATGGAAGATCGGATGGAGGGGTGCAGTAGCGGCAGGCCGAGAGACAGACTGAAAGATGGATAGATCAGAAGGCCATCCCAAGGCCTCAGCCCTTCTCCCCCTCCCCTAGCCAGAGAACCCCACACTGCTCGACCCCCAGACAGGGCTGGGGAAGCGACTCAGCCGGTCCCATCAGGCCAAGGACCTTAGCAAGGAGAGAAATGAGGCGGGGTTGTCTGGGAGACTAGGCCCCCTCCTCGGGCGAGTGGTGGGTCCTCCTGGCCCCAGGGCCCGGCATGCTGGAAGCTAGCAAAAGCCGGGGAGTATGTGGGGCGCACGTGACTGACCCTACAGTGCTCCGTTCCCCTACCCCACTCCCAGGCCCCCTCTCGGCCCCAATACCCTGCCGCTGGATCACTGCTCAGAGCCCTTTAAGAGCCGCCCCCACCGGCCGAGTAGAGGGGTGGGGAGGGGTGGGGTGGGGTGGGGTGGGGTGGGGTGGGTGGGCCGGTCGGGGCACACACCCGCACTACGGAGCCCCAGCAGCGGCAGCCGCCGGGGAAAGGAAACAAGTTTGAACAGCGGCGCCCGGCCCCCTTCCCCCTCCCCCGTCCCCGCCCCGGGCCGGATTCCGACGGGGTAGACGGGCAGGGGGCGGCCAGGACCCCTCCCCCTGCACGCCTGGGCGCAAAGTCCAGCCCGCGCGAGCCCGGGGGCGGCGGGGGAAGGGAAGGGGGAAAGTCCGAGTGGGAGGGGGGTTAATCCTGCTGCCCCCCGCCCGCCGACTGAGGGGGGAGGGGAACCTTAGCCCCTTAAGGAGGAGCAAGTTGGCGGGGAAGAGGCGGAGGGAAAGACCGCCCGCTGAAAGAGAGCTGAAGCAGGGAGGGGGTAACGAGGGGGGAGTCTCTGCGTTCCCCTTACTTCCCCACCTCTCCAATCCCAGGCCCCGAGCGGCGCAGAAGGAGGGTACCCAGGTCTCCCTAGAGCCACCTTAAAGCCGCGCGTTCTAAGGTCGGAAACAAAAAGTTCCTTTTTCGAACGTTCGGGCTGCGCTTTGGAACTTTGCGACTCGGCGAGGGCGGGGGAGCGCGGAGCCGGCGGAGACGGGCGGGGGAGGGGCGGCGCAGCCCGGACCCCGAGTCCAGGGCTCCCCACTCACGCCTTCCTTCTAGAGGCCATCCCGTATCCCTCGCTAACCTGGTGCGGGACACGCGCCGCTGTGAAGGTCACGGGCCGGATCGCGCAGCGCGGAACCTGGGATAGCGGCCCCGTGGACAGTTCCCCCCCCCCCCGCCCTGCACACGTCCCGGCCCCCAGAGTGCAACGTGACAGAGCGGCGGGTAAGGACCTCACCACCCCTGCGATCCCAGAGGTGGAGAAGAGCCTAGCTTGGGGGGTCCCGCTAGGGAGTGAGGACCAGGATCCGCTGCACCCACACCACTCCGCCCGAAGACAGGAATCGGGGGTTCCAGGCAGTAACCCCCTGCTCGTGCCGTAAGAAGCAACAGGTCTCGAGTGCTTAGGGGTCCCCCAGAACTGGTGATCACCCAGGCTCTCCTGAACCCCTTTAGCCCCCCCAAAGTTTCTCCGCCCGGTATCCCGGGGCAACAAGTCTTCCCCCACACGTGCTGCCCCCGCCCCCACCTGTGTCCGCCGGGGTCTTCATTCTGGGGGGGCCCAGGGCGAGGCGCCCCGACTCCGGGCCGTGGCTCCCGGCGCCCGCGCTGCCCCGTCCCGTCCCGCGCCCGTCGGGCCGCCCTCGCCGCCTCACCCGGCCTCGCCTCTCAGAGCCTCTCCCCTCCCCGCCGCCGCCTCCCGGGTTAATATCGCACTCCGGGGCCGGGACGCCCACGCCCCCCGGCCGGCTACGTCACCGCCGCGTCGCCATGGAGACACTGTGCCCGCCCCCTCCCCGCGCACTCACACACACGCTCGCCAGCGCGCAGCCACAGAGGACCGGCCGGCGTTGGGCTTAAAGGAGCCGCGCGGTGGGGGAGGGAGGAAGGAGGGAGGAAGGAGGGAGAAGGGGTGGGATGGGGTCCCAGGGGTCGTGACCCTTCTCGGAGACTCCAAGTCTGTAGATAACTTAAGTCCCCGGCACTCGCTACCTACTGCCCCTCCTCCTATCCTCCCTGCTGCGGACTCCAGAGTTTCTTGGGAGAGCTTGTAAGGGGGAAGGGGAAAACCTTTCGAGGGGAGTCAGAAACTTGTGTGGGAAAGGGACAGGAACCTTTGGGGAGGAGGAAGCAAAATCTTCTTTGCTTGGGGGTTGGGTCTGGACCTTGGAGGATGATCAAAACCACAGTACCGGTATTTCCAAGCTTGGCCTTACCCAGCCCCCTCACCCTGAGCCTGAATGGGGGCAACTGTCCAGGGGTGGGGTGGAATGGGTGGGAAACATTACCCAGCATCGGAAATAGGGAGGCGGCTGTGTCCTCCGCTTCTATGGGGATGGGGTCTTCTTGGCTTTCTTGATAGCCCCAATCCAGCTGGGTAGGAATGCATTTGGGAGCCCCACCACCACCGACCCCGGCTGCAGCTGTCCTGAGGACAGGGCTGGCGCCGGAGGTCTTCCCACCTCCAGTCCACCACTAGGGCAGGGGGGTCCGGAGGTGGGGCCAGGATACGAGGGGGCGACCAAAGTCTGAACAAATGTGCTCCAAAGGGGCACGGAGGGTCACCAGGAGAGGAAGACGGGGCTTAAGACTAAAAGCCAGAGCGTAGGGAAGTGTTAAGTCTCTGTTCTCCGCTGCAGCCCGGGGGGAAGGATGGATCCTGAGGCTGCGGGGAAACAGGAAATCAGAGTGCAGATCTGATGGAGGCAGGGAGTCACAGCAGGGTACAGGGCAAATAGAAGCAATATTCACAGGCAGAGCCTGGGAACAGAGACTCAAAAAAGACTGTAAGGTACCAAAGGAAGGGAGTATGGGAGACTGAAACCCAGAAGATGACAGGGAGGGACCGAGAGAGAAAAGGAAAGCCTATAGCGATCAGGTGCTGGCTTAATAGGGCTTTTAAGCTCAGCCTCCTCTCTTGCTGGGTTCCTAGTCTGTCTTGGACCTACCAGTACCTTAGAAAAAGTCTCAGGCATCCTCCTTGGGGAGACCAAGGCCTCCAGGGAAGCGCCACCCCACCCCCGGGAAATTATGTAACCTTGCCTACGGACAGTGCAGCTCCCCCACGGATATTGTAACCCTCTGGGAGCAGTGTGGTCCAGCAGTAATAATCATCATCATTGTTAGAATAACAGCTCCCTAATTCTGAGTGTTCCTGATGTGCCAGGCACTGAGCCAAGCATTGTTATGGGCATCTTTCTCACTTAATACTCATGAAATCCCAGTGAGGGGAACTACTGCTGTTGTCCCCATTTACAGATTAAGAAAGTGAGGCTCTGAAAGGGGAAAGTCCTACAGCTAGGACGTATTGGAATCAGGATTCCAACCCAGATCTATCCAAATCCAAACCATCATACTTAACTATTATGCTTTACTATCTCCTTTATTGCCCCCTACCAAAAAGATAATGCAAAGTTTCAAAGATAAAAGATCACTTATTAACCCAAGTGACCCATACCCTCCCACCACCAAGACAGGTTCTTGGGTTACAACCCTAACTCTGCTTCTTCTAGCTACATAGGGCAAGTGAGTTTACCTCTTTGAGCCTCAGTTTCCTCATCTGTAAAATGGGGATATTAATAGACCATGATGTTATTTTGTTTGTTTGTTTTGTAGAGACAGAGTCTCACTTTATCACTCTTGGTAGAGTGCCATGGTATCACATAGCTCACAGCAACCTCCAACTCCTGGGCTTAGGCCATTCTCTTCCCTCAGCCTCCCAAGTAGCTGGGACTACAGGTGCCCGCCACAACGTCCAGCTATTTTTCTGGGGGTTTTTTTTTTTTGTTTTTTTTTTTTTGTAGAGACAGAGTCTCACTTTATTACCCTCGATAGAGTGCCGTGGCGTCACACAGCTCACAGCAACCTCCAACCCCTGGGCTTAGGCGATTGTCTTGCCTCAGCCTCCCAAGTAGCTGGGACTACAGGAGCCTGCCACAAAGCCCGGCTATTTTTCTGTTTTGCAGTTTGGCCTAGGCTGGGTCTGAACCCGCCACCTTGGGTATATGGGGCCGGCCCCCTACTCGATGAGCCACAGGCGCCGCCCTATATTTTTCTGCTTTGCAGTTCCACCGAGGCCGGGTTTCAACCCGTCACCTTCGGTATATGGGGCCGGTGCCCTAATCACTGAGCCACTGGTGCCGCCCCATGATGTTATTTTGAGAAATCAGAGATGGTATACAATAAATACTGGTGATAATTATTAACAGAGTGAATTCTGTATCCCATCGATAAAGTGAGTACCCCTTACCCTACAGACTCCAACTGTAGACAGTAAACACATACCACAGGATGAAATTGCCTATTAATGCCGTAATCCCACCCTAATCCAGAGGGACAACTCAGACCCACTGTTTTTATGAAATATACCCATAGATGGTGGGCCTACCTCCTGGGAAAGTCAGAGCCATCAGCAGAGAATAGGAGTCCTTGGTGAAAATGTCCATTGGGTTTCCTGACTTCCAAAGTTTGTGCAAAACTATCCTTGGATACTGTAACCTTCAGGATAATTCAGTGCCTCATGAATACTGACTCCCACCCCCAGAGATGGTAGGCCCAGTATTACTGTGTTTAACACCCAAATTAGGTGAATTTGTGATAGAAACTAGTATTACTGTATTTAACACCCAAATTTTGTGAATCTGATAGAAACTATTCATCACTACTGGCCACTCTTTGAAAACATCCCATCCAACCAGGGACATTCAACTCCACTAAACGAGGGGACAGCCCCCTCCAGTTCACTGTGGAAAACCTCTACAAATACCCCTGGGTTTGGTGAAAAGCGCAGCCTCTCTTAGATCCAGAACCAGCTTGGAATGAACAGTGCTACACTAAATGGAGAAAACTCTGCAGACAGTGAGGACAGCCCCACCCCATGGTCCTGGTAGTTATTCCAGTTTACTACCTTGCCACAGATAACATTTATCCAACCATCGTCAGGCAAAGGCATGGGCAAGACCTGTCCCCACAGAAGTCAAATATTTCACAGACTTGTCACCTCACTTCCTGAAAAGAAAACGGTGTAGACAGTACTAAAAATCATTATCACAACCCACCCATTAGCCCTATGAGAAATAATAAACCATTAAGACCCTAAGAGTATTGTACTTCCCTTAGAAACAGAATGATTCACTCTACATAGATAGTGTATCCACCAAAAACAGTGTGACCATGTCAAACAGAGAATGTAACCTCAACAGAGTATCACTTTCTCCTCTCCCTAACCTATGGCTCTGCCCTAGGCCTGGCAGGTCTTTCTTTCTTTCTTTCTTTCTTTCTTTTTTTGAGATAGAGCCTCAAGCTGTCACCCTGGGTAGAGTGCTGTGGCATCACAGCTCACAGCAACCTCCAACTCTTGGGCTTAAGCGATTCTCTTGCCTCAGCCCTCCCAAGTAGCTGGGACTACAGGCACCTGCCACAATGCCTGGCTATTTTTTTTTTTTTTTTTTTTTGGTTGTAGTTGTCATTGTTGTTTGGCAGGTGTGGGCTGGATTCGAACCTGCCAGCTCTGGTGTTTGTGGCTGGCGCCTTAGCTGCTTGAGCTACAAGCACCAAGCCTCTATTTTTTTCTTTCTTTCTCTCTTTTCTTTCTTTCTTCCTTTCTTTTCCTTTCTTTCTTTCCTTTCCTTTCTTTTCTCTCTCTCTCTCTCTTTCTTTCTCTTTCTTTTTTTTTTGAGACAACAGTCTCCCTTTGTTACCCTCCATAGAGTGTTGTGGTGTCCTAGCTCACAGCAACCTCAAATTCTTGGGCTCAGGGGATCCTCTTGCCTCAGCCTCCTGAGTAGCTGAGACTACAGACCCTGGCCACAATATCAGTTAGTTTTTCTGTTTTTTAGTAGAGACCTTAAATGGGCTATTTATTTTCTTTTTCATTTATTTTTGCTAAGCACTGTATATAATACACTGCATACTACCTAATACACTGCATAACCTTCTAGCAGGGGCAGATGACCATAACTGGGTTATTTTTTCATCAATCAGGAAAATGCTTCCTTAATCAATACCCTTCAAACTCTTTGACATGTAGTAATAATTAACCCCAGAGATGTACCTGTCTCTTGCCATCACCTCCACTGATATAAATAATGGGTATCCCTGTTTTCCTTGCCCCTGCTTGTGAAATTGTGGATGTGTACTGTGTCCACTCCAGGGATGACCATGCACATGCCCATGATGGTGATTGTGGGAGAACCATGAACTTGAAATAGGCCAAAACCCTATTTCCAGGCTTCTTTTTTTTTTTTTTTTTTTTTGAGACAGAGTCTCAAGCTGTCACCCTGGGTAGAGTGCTATGGCATCATAGCTCACAGCAACCTCCAACTCTTGGGCTCAAGCGATCCTCTTGCCTCAGTTTATCTATTTTTAGTAGAGATGGGGGTCTCGCTCTTGCTCAGGCTGGTCTGGAACCTATGAGCTTAGGCAATCCACCCTCGGCCTCCCAGACTGCTAGGATAACAGGCGTGAGCCACTGTGCCAGGCCAACCTTCTTAAAGGTAACTTGTCTTTTGGCCCCTCCCTTCTCTGCCTACACTTGTCCCTTGATAAGTGCCACCAGTCCCAGGATGGACATACCATCTCCATGCTAATTACACCCACAGTTCTATCTCCAGCTCACGACTCTTCCCCTGAACTCCAATCTAGCATATCCAACTGCCTCAGCAGTGTCTGTTTCCATTTGGATTTCTCAGGCTTGCCAAATCCAAAATGGTCTTCCTGAGCTCCCCCAAGCTGCTGCCCCCACAGTCTTTCCATCTCAGGAGATTGTAACTCTACTTTGCTGATTACTCAGGATGAATACCTTGGAGTCATCTTTGTGCCCTTTCCTGCTCTGATATCCAAACTGAAGGGATCTCCCATCACCTCTGCCTTTGGCTGTTCCAGAATCAGCTACTTTTCACCACCACTGCTATCACCTATAGTCTGAAGTCTCCTCACTGGCCTCCCACTGCTACCAGCTGCTACATTCTGTGCTCTACTTACAGCCAGAAGGCTTGTAGTAAATCAGACCACATCCATTTACTGCCCTAAACCCTTCAGTGGCCTCTCTGCTCACTAGGAGTAAAAAGTCAACTCCTCACATGACCTGTGAGTTCCTCCCCTGACCTCATCTCCCTCCTTTCCCCTTCATTGCCACTCCAGCTACACTCAGCCTCCTTGGTACCTCTCAAACATACCAGGCAAGGCGGCACCTGTGGCTGGGTGAATAGGGCGCTGGCCCCATATACTGAGGGTGGCGGGTTCAAACCCGGCCAGGGCCAAACTGCAACAAAACAATAGCCAGGCGTTGTGGCGGGCGCCTGTAGTCCCAGCTACTCGGGAGGCTGAGGCAAGAGAATCACCTAAGCCCAAGAGCTGGAGGTTGCTGTGAGCTGTGATGCCACAGCACTCTACCAAGGGGGATAAAGTGAGACTCTGTCTCTAAAAAAAAAATATATATATATATATATATATATGTATATACTAGGCATATTTCTGCCTCAGGGATTTTGTCCATGCTCTTCCATCTCACAGGAAAGCTTTTCCCAAGGACATTGACAGAGCTCTGTCCCCCATCCCCTTCAGTTTTTGTTTGTTTGTTTGTTTGTTTTTTGAGACTTTGTCACCCTCAGTAGAGTGTCATGGCATCACAGTTCACAGCAACCTCAAATTCTTGGGCTCAAGCAGTTCTCCTGTCTCAGCCTCCCCGAGTAGCTGGGACTATAGGTGCCCACCACAACGCCCAGCTATTTTTTAGAGACAAGGTCTCACTCTGGCTCAGGCTGTTCTCGAACCTGTGAGCTCAGGCAATCCACCCACCTTGGCCTCCCAGAGTGCTAGGATTACAGGCGTGAGCCACCACGCCCAGCCTTCCCCTTTAGATTTTTTATTCAAAAACCACTTTTCCTGGCTTGGCACCTGTGGCTCAACGGGCTAAGGCACCAGCCACGTACACCTGAGCTGGCGGGTTCGAATCCAGCCTGGGCCCACCAAACAATGACGGCTGCAACCAAAAAATGGCTGGGCGTTGTGGCGGGCGCCTGCAGTCCCAGCTACTTGGGAGGCGGAGGCAAGAGACTTGCTTGAGCCCAGGAATTGGAGTTTGCTGTGAGCTGAGCTGTGATGCCACAGCACTCTATCCAGGGTGACAGCTTGAGGCTCTGTCTCAAAAAAACAAACAAACAAAAAAACCCCCCACTTTTCCTGGTGGCGCCTGTGGCTCAAAAGAGTGGGGTGCCAGCCCCATATACCGGAGGTGGTGGGTTCAAACCCAGCCCCAGCCAAAAAAAAAAAAAAAAACCACTTCCTACTCTGGGAGGCCAAGGTGGGTGGATTGCTTGAGCTCATGAGTTCAAGTTCGAGACCTGAGCAAGAGCAAGACACTGTCTCTAAAATATAACTGAATGTTGGCTCAGTGCCTATGGTTCAAGTGGCTAAGGTGCCAGCCACGTACACATACACCTGAGCTGGCAGGTTCGAATCCAGCCTGGGCCGGCCAAACAACAATGACGTCTGCAACCAAAAAATGGCCGGGCGTTGTGGCGGGCGCCTGTAGTCCCAGCTACTTGGGAGGCGGAGGCAGGAGATTTGCTTGAGCCCAGGAGTTGGAGGTTGCTGTGAGCTGTGATGCCGCAGCACTCTATCCAGGGTGACAGCTTGCTTGAGGCTATGTCTCAAAAAAAAAAAATATATATATGTGTATATATATATATATATATACACACACACACACACACACATAACTGAATGTTGTGGCATGTGCCTATGGTCCCAGCTACTAAGGAGGCTGAGGCAAGACTATGAGCCCAAGGGTTTGAGGTTGCTGTGAGATACGACACCATGGCACTCTAGACTGGGCAACAGAGTAAGACTCTGTCTTAAAAAAAAAAAAAAGAATTCCCAGCTGGCCACAATGGCTCACTCCTATAATTCTAGTTCTCTAAGAGGCCGAGGCAGAAAGATTATTACAACTCAGGAGTTTGAGACCAGCCTGAGCCAGAGCGAAACCCTGTCTCTATTAAAAACAGAAAAATTAGCTGGGCATTGTCGCAGGCGCCTGTAGTCCCAGCTACTCAGGAGGCTGAGGCAGGAGGATTACTCAAACCCAAGAGTTTGAGGTTTCTGTGAGCTAGGCTGATAGCACCACATTCTAGCCTGGGCAACATAGACTCTGTCTCGGAAAAAAAACCAATCCATCTTCCCAGTGAGACTCTAACCATTCTATTTAATTTTTTTTTCTTTTTTTTTTGAGACAGAGCCTCAAGCTGTCACCCTGGATAGAGTGCTGTGGCATCACAGCTCACAGCAACCTCCAATTCCTGGGCTTAAGCAAGTCTCTTGCCTCCGCCTCCCAAGTAGCTGGGACTACAGGCGCCCGCCACAAAGCCCGGCCATTTTTTTTTTTTTGGTTGCAGCCATCATTGTTGTTTGGCAGGCCCAGGCTGGATTTGAACCCGCCAGCTCCGGTGTAAGTGGTTGGTGCCCTAGCCCGTTGAGCCACAGGAGCCAAGCCTAAAAAAATTTTTTTTTTGAGCATCATAGCTCATAGCAACCTCAAACTCTTGGGCTTAAGCGATTGTCTTGCCTCAGCCTCCCAAGTAGCTGGGACTACTGTAGGCATCCACCATAATGCCCTGCTATTTTGTTGTTGTAGTTGTCATTGGTGTTTAGCAGACCCGGGCCAGGTTCAAACCCTCCAGCTCCGGTGTATGTGGCCAGCGCCCTAACCACTTAGCTACGGGCGCTGAGCTTAACCACTCTATTTTATTTTATTATTATTACTTTTTTTTTTTTTTTTGAGACAGAGCCTCAAGCTGTCACCCTGGGTAGAGTGCCATGGCATCACAGCTCACAGGAACCTCCAATTCCTGGGCTCAAGCGATTCTCCTGCCTCTGCCTCCCAAGTAGCTGGGACTACAGGCGCCTGCCACACGCCTGGCTATTTTTTGGTAGCAGCCCTCATTGTCGTTTGGCGGACCCTTGGCTGGATTTGAATGAGCCAGTTCAGGTGTATGTGTCTGGCACCTTAGCTGCTTGAGCCACAGGTGCTGAGCCAACTACTCTATTTTAAATTACAGCCCCCTTTCTAGAGCTCTGTGTCCCCTTCTGCACACTATTTTTTCCATAATACTTTCCGTCATCTGACATGTATTTATTTCCATAATGTATTTGCTTGTTGTCCAAATATTTCCTCTATAATATTAGCTCTAAGAGGGCAAAGACTTTTTTTCCTCTTTGTTGCCTGTGTTATCCCAGAGCCTGGCACTCTATGATGAATAAGTTCATCTTTGGACAGTGAACTCCCCCAAACCAAATATAATGCCAGTAAGTGTAAGCCCACCCATGCAGAGAAAACTTCACGAGCGGTTAGTGCCAGTGCAACCTCCTAAAGAGTAGGAACCCCAGTGGAAACTCCATAAACAGAGGAAACCCCCATAAAAGGTGTAATTGCCCTCCTGAATGTCAGCTCCCCAAACACAGGAATTTGGTCTATTTTCTTCACTGTTTCACCAGTGCCTAAAACAGTGTCTGTCATAAAATAGGCTGGAAATATGTAATTGCTGACATGAGCTGAGTCCAAATTCAGCTGGTATAACCTCACAAACAGCACAAAAACATACAGATGGCACAATGTCTGTAATTGAGAGAAACTACCATATACACTGTGCCTCTCTTGCAGACATTGTGAGTCCCAAATGAACAGCACAACGCTCAAAAAGAGCATGAACCCCAATATAGGCAATGTGACCTTCATAAACTGCATACAGAAAGGGTGATCTTCATAAGTAGTGTGATTCTCGTATGACAGGACAACCCCCATAAATGGTGTGGTGTGAACCTCATATAGGAAGTGTGACCCTCATAAATAGTACAAACCACCTCTGGAGAGTGAGATGGCATGTAAACAATATCCATCCCCATACCATTCCCCCATGAGTGTGGGGGATCAACTCCCATCATCTGGGTAACCCCATACACATAGTGTAGACAGCCATGTGAGCAGTGTCACTCTTCATGTGAACAATGTGGCTCCATAACAGACATGAGCTTATGGACATCAAACTCCCATGTGGACATTGTCACTTGCCTGGATGGCCCACCCATGGGTACACTATAGATTGTGTACACTGTAGACTTACCAACAGGTACAGAATATTAGATCCATACATCAGTTTCATTAAGTTTCCCACAATTAGGTAGAAACTCCATGTTCCATTGAAACCCCCTGGGCCTTTGTAACCTTCAAAAATTATAAGATCCCCCCCAAGTCTTAACTCCTACAAAAAAATATCAAATACCTTTTTTACATACACACAAATTAAGACATGATGGCTCCTTTAAGGCTGGCATATTCTGTCATGGACAATGAGGTCTCCGATAAAGGTGAAGAAATGGAGGGTCCAGTGCAAGGCAAGACACACAAAATACACAACTCCTATTTATTGAGCACTTACTATATGCAAAACCCTGGGTTAAAACATGTCATTTCATCCTCATCTCAACTTCATGAGGTAGATTGTGTACTTATCCCCACTAAACCATAATGCCTCCTGATGGACTGATAAATGTCCCACAGATATGATGAATCTTGGAATCCTTCGAACAAGTACCACCATTGCTACAACCAGCAGACACACACAAAGTATGGAAAAGGTTACCGGTAAGATTGTGGGCCAGGTGCAGTGGCTCATGCCTATAATCCTAGTATTCTGGGAGGCTGAGGCAGATGGATTGCCCGAACTCAGGAGTTTGAGACCAGCCTGAGCAAAGCGATACCCTATCTCTACTAAAAATAGAAGAACCAGCTGGGAGTTGTGGCAGGCACCTGTAGTCTCAGCTACTCAGGAGGCTGAGGCAAGAGGATCACTTGAGCCCAGAAGTTTGAGGTTGCGGTGAGCTATGAGGCTGTGGCACTCAGGTTGACTGACTGTCTCAAAAAAAAAAAAAAAAAAAAAGATTACGACAGCATAAATCTTCAAAAAGTGGTAACTTTCTGAATAACAATAGTCACTTAAGTAGCTAACATTTTTGAGCTCTTACTCTGCTTATACTGTTACAAACGCTTTGCACATGTTCACTCCTTATATCTTCATAACAACCTTGTGCTTTAGGAATTTTTTTTTTTTTTGTAGAGACAGAGTTTTACTTTATTGCCTTTGGTAGAGTGCCGTGGTGTTACACAGCTCACAGTAACCTCCAACTCCTGGGCTTAGGTGATTCTCTTGCCTCAGCCTCCCGAGTAGCTGGGACTACAGGCGCCCACCACAATGCCTGGCCATTTTTTTTTTTTTTTGGTTGCAGCCTACATTGTTGTTTGGTGGGCCTGGCTGGATTCGAACCCACCAGCTCAGGTGTACGTGGCTGGCGCCTTAGCCCGTTGAGCCACAGGTGCCGAGCAAGGAATTTTTTTTTTTTCAGTCTTAGAGACAGGGTCTTGCTGTGTTGCCCAGGCTAGAGTGTAGACGCTATTCACAAATGTGATTATAGTGCACTGCAACCTTGAACTCTTGGTCCCAAGTGATCCTCTCACCTTAGCCTCCTTAGTAGTTGGGGACTACAGGTGCACACCACCATGTTGGCTTTTTTATTTTTAAGTTCTATTGCTCAACCTTAACGTTCTTTTATTATCCCCTTTAACAAGGGGGGAAATCTCAAGGCACAGAGGGATTAAGTAACTTTCCCAAGGTCATAAAGGTGGGAAGAAGCCCAGGTGGATGCAATATGACCCCAGGCAGCGTGGCTCAGACTGTGCTATCCTGCTTTCTGCAACATCACTCTTTACCCCACAGGACAGTGTAATTTCAATAAGCTGTGTAACTAAGTTAACTATGGTTTATGTAATTCTCCCAGGGGCAGGATACAGCTCCCAGTGCACACTCTTCTTCAGTGACACAGGAAATAGGCCTTGGACAGTGAACTCCCACTAACAGGTCTCCTTCATTCATGGTATAACTCATAGAAGCAGTGGGGAATCCCTGTGTGGACATTAAATTCACCACAAGCTGGGTGCGGTGGCTAACACCTGTAAT
Source organism: Perodicticus potto (assembly GCA_963574655.1). Lineage (NCBI taxonomy): Eukaryota > Metazoa > Chordata > Mammalia > Primates > Lorisidae > Perodicticus > Perodicticus potto. The sequence continues at coordinate 67,617 of CAUYRH010025357.1, forward strand.
CCTACCACTCTAGGAAGCCAAAGCAGGTGGATTGCTTGAGCTCAGGAGTTCAAGACCAACCTGAACAAGAGGGAGAGTCCATCTCTACTAAAAATAGAAAAACTAGCTGGGCATGGTGGCAGGTCCCAGCTACTTAGGAGTGTGTTGTAAAAGGGTTACTGGAACCTAGGAGTTTGAGGTTGCTGTGAGCTATGATGATGCCAGGGCACTCTACCCAGGGCGACAGAGTGAGAATCTGTCTCATAAATAAATAAATAAATAAATAAATTCATTAATTCAGCACAGCCAGAGACAATCCTGAGGTGACAGTAAACACCTCTTTCACCACAGCAGATGCCCTGTAGGCAGGGTAAGTCCTTCTGTCCAGTGTACAGACTTCCCCTCACAGTCTATTTCTCCCTTACACCTGATGCAAACTGACTGTGGAACACTAAGCCCCATGCTAATTAGTAGGAATCTCCCCAAGTACAATGCAAACTTCCATGGGCAATGTGAACTCCTGCCCAGTTTGAGCCTCCCCAAAGACTGTAATCTCCTTCATATCCACGACAGTTAACACAGACAGGGCATATCTCCATGCACAGGGAACTTTCTGTGGCTGCTGTGAACCCCTTTTGTGATAGCATGGAACATTCCCCAAGGGTCTATCTATGTGGGCAGTGTGAGCTATTTATTTTATTATTTAAGTAATAAAATAAATAAATAACTTTGTTACCCTGGGTAGAGTGCCGTGGCTTCACGGCCTTCTTTCCATGGAGAATGTGAGTTTCCTTCATACTATCATAAGTATATGATACATAGTATCATTGGACAAATGATATTTCTTCCATACCGTGTGTGAATTAGCCTTACGCCATAGGACATTCTTTCACAGGTAGTGCAAATATTCTGTGTACAGTATGATCTGTAATAGGCTAGCTGCATTTTCCTCACAACTGGTGTGATACCCACGTGGATACTGGGAACTCATCACAGAGGAAAGAAACCTTCGGCCAGCGTGCATTGCTTCCCTTACCCTGAGCCCAGGCATATATAATGCGGAGATTATGGGTGCACCGCAGACAGGTTTACATCTGATGTAAACTCCGTATCTGGGCTGTAGGCAAATACTGCTCCTCCAACAGGGCATATCCCTCTGCTCCCTCGCCTCCAGTGTGACACCCCTCATCTTCAAAAATCTCTGTCAGGTGTGAACACCCACAAACTGTAGCTGTCCACGAAATGTAGCGTGAAGCCCCAAGAAGCGCTGTATTTCCCCATCTCGCGCCTAGGGGGCTTTCAGAAAACCGCGCTGTCTTAAATGTCAAACTCTCGGGAGGTGACTTGTCCCCAACGCCCCCCAGCCCCAGGCCGCGCGCGTTGCCTACACCTCAGCGCGCGCCACCCCATAAGCGCGCGTTCTCTCCGCTCCCGGTGGCAACAGGGCTTTCCGCGGGGCCGCGCCAGACTTTCTGAGACCGTCGATTGGTCCTTGTGCCGGCTACCGGATAACCAATCAAGCAAGGGAAAGGTGACATCACTGGTTCTCCTCCCCTTCCCCCACCCCAAACTTCCCTACTCCGTCTACCGGCAGCAACAACCACATGGGGGAGGGGTAAGAGAGTGTAGAACCGGTGAGGTCATTGCACCGCCCCGGCCGCTGCTGATTGGCTGCGGGGCTCGCGGGTGGCGGTTGGCTGCTCCTCGCACCTCCCCCTCGTGCTGCTACCGCTGCCACTGAGAGGAGCCACAGCAGAGGCCAGAGCCAGGAATCTGGGTGAGTTGGGGCCCTGGGTCTGAGATACTACTTGTGTCCAGTGAGGCTTACGATGAACTGCCCTTTTCGACTTTTTCTCCTCGCCTGGTTTCTTTAGTGCTCTAAGCACTCTGTCACATGGGAGTTGTAGTCTGTTTTCTACTGTGGCCTATGGGTCATAGACGTAAGAAAACTACTATTCCCAGCAGGAATTGCGACTAGCCGGTCAACAAACGCTCGGGCCACGCCCTCCAAGCGCTCTCATTGGAGAACCTTTTCCTTAGCTCCTCCTTCTTTCACTTCATTGGCTACTGTCCGTCACAGAGGCTGGGTTCCGGCCTAAGGTGTATGGCTGCTGGGTACTGTATTCGTCATTCAGCTCTAAGACGGCTTTCAATTGGTCAAAGGTGATGTCCATCAATTTTGGGGCAGGGCCCTAGGCAGATGAGGCGGTCGTAGGCTCAGGTTGGTGTCGGTCCCGGAGGGAGGCCGGTCTTGGACTTTGGCCCCTCCCCCTGGCGCTGCCGGATAGGCGCGATTGGTCTTTACGAGCGTCGCTCGTTGGCTAGGGGAGGGGCTAACAAGGCTGAGGGTATGTATTGGCCTAGGCCGGCGCCGGTCAGCGGGGTTGTGGCCACTGATTGGCTGGCTGATCCAGCTGTTGCAGGTCCATTCACCATTTTGTGTGTTGGAGTAAAAAAAAAAGGGAGAATCGAGAGGGAGAGCCGGAGGGGGGGCGGGGAGGGACCGGACCGGACCGAGCCGGGGCCACGGCCCCCCGCCCCGAAACCCCGCCGAGCCCAAGGTGAGGGGCGGGGCCAGGGCTGACACAGGAAGTGGGGGGCTGGGGGGCTGGGGGCCGAGAGGGGACAGGTGGCAGGGACGGGAAGGGGGTACAGGGGAAAAGGGGTGGGCGGAATGGTGGGAAGGAGAGGAGGAGTGAAGGAGTGCAGGAAGTGGAGATGGGTTGACAGAAAAGGGGTGACTGCGGGTGGGGGTGGTGGGCAGAGAACAGGTAACAGGAATGGAGGGGTGACAGGACTCCATCAGGGTGACAGAGGGAGGGATCAGAGTTGGAGGGGGTGAGAAGGAGAGGTGATGTGAAGGAAAGGTGACAGGTCTGGAGATGGCTGACAGGAGAGTGACTGGAAGGAATAGGTGACATAGATAAATGCGGGTGACAGGCAGGGGATGATAGAGAGGAGGGGGCCTAGGGCCTGTGAGGAGAGAGGCAGAGAGAGAGGTGATTACAGGATGAGAGAGTAGCAGAGAAGCTTGGTGCCAAGAGGGCTGAAGGGAGCAGAGGGCTGAGACCCCAAAGAGTCAGGGCCTGGGCTACCCTGGGCTTCAGGAGTTGCTGCTTAGATGTTAAAGGAGGTGAGAGCCCACAGGGCCTGGGGTGGGAGTTATCCAGAGGTGGGTGGACAGGAAGAGAGTAGGCCCCAGGGGAAAGAATGAGACTGGGTTTCTGGGGTGCAGAGGGGCTGCACCAAGCAGCAGGGTCTGGGGGTGCCAGGCAGTGTGGTTGTAGGCCCTGGGTGGGGTATGCAAAGGTTTGTGTTTGGGTAGGACTGGGGCCAGATCTCAGTCCCCAAGACTGTGGCCCAGCAGGTCAGTAGGGAGAAGGTAATGACGGCTGCCCAACTCCTGGGTACTTGGGGGCCGGCCCTTGACCCTCTAGGCTCTGCCTATGAGGACCCCAGGATTGGTCAAAGAAAGGGCAGGCCTGGAACTGTAGGGTCCACAGGAGGAGCAGGCCCCAAGAGGGAGAGCATGAGGTCAGGGTTCCCCAGAGAGCCTGAAGACTGGGTCAGGGGTGCCTCTTAATGTCTTATGATCCTGGGTCTCCCAACTCTCCTTGAAGCCCAGTTTTGGCTTCTCATGTTCTCCTAGTCACTTCAGAGTAAAGTTTTTTCTCCTTTTCTTTTCTCAGGGCAGCTTGAAAGGGGGAGGGCAGTAATGACTGTTCAGGAAGTGGGTGAGGTTGGCTTGTTGGGCTTGTCCTGCTTTCTTTGACCTTATCCCAGTTATCCCCACTTGGAGTTGGAGGGCATATTGGGGGGCCGAAGGGCCCCAGCCAACTCAGCCACCCTGCCAGAGCCAGCCCAGCCATGGTGGGGATTCATGCAGGCCAGAAGCGGGGGCTGGGCTTGTGGGTATCATGCTGGGTGCTGTGGGGGGAGGGGCAGGCTTTCATGCAGTGGGACAGAGAAACCCTGAGGTGTAGTTCTGTGTCCCACTGTGTGATGACGTGTGCGGGTGTGAGTGTGCGTGTGTGCTCATGCTTGGCCCTGTGGCAGCACTGGGTATGAGCTCTTGCCCTAGACATGCCCCTGCCTGCTCCCTGCCAGCATCTGGGAATATGGCTGTACCTGGCAGGCCTGGGGTACAGAGCAGAGTGGGCAGCCATCCCTCGGGACTCTCAGCTGCCCACTCCTTCCCACAATGCCTAGCCATGCCAGGCCGCTCAGTGGGGTGGAGGGAGGGTAAGGTGGGGGGTGGAGGGAGGGTAAGGGGGGTGGAGGGAGGCTCATATCACCGCTCAGTCACCTCCCTTTCTATGCCTTAGTGCTTATGTATGTGTGTGTGTGTGTGTGTGTGAGAGAGAGAGTGTGTGTACCCTCTCAATGGTGACACTGTGAGTAAGCATGCACTCTGGGTAATGGGACAAGTGGCACACTGAAATGGTTAGAGCACGGACTCTGGAGCTAGATTACCTGGGTTCAGACCATTGTTCCACTGTTTCCTAGCTGGGTGGTCTAGGACAAGTTGCTTAATCTATCTGTGCTTTGGTTTTGTCAAGTGTAAAATGAGACCGATAATAGCACCTGCCTCTTGGGGCTGTTGTGAGGATGACATGCGTTTAATAAAGGCAAGCTGAACACAGGGCTCAGGACAAAGGGAGTGCTCTATGGGCAAGAATTGTTAGTGCCTCTCTTGTACCCTTGGGCATTTAGAGCATGTGTATCCTGTCCCTTGTTGAGAGGCCAGGTGTATGTGAGTATTCCCCAAGGAGCCAGAGTGTGTATGCTCAGGGGACTTAGGTGCTAGTCTATATCTGGGTGCTGTCCAGGGACCTACAAGAGTTGAAGGTATCTGGGAAGGAGACCTTGGGGATCATGAGACTGAAGCAGTGGACTCAGTAGATGGATAGTCTTGGGGAACACTAGGTCTGGGGGCTCTCCTGAGTTGTTCCCAATGATCCCTGTCTGCTCTCCCACCCAGCAGGTGGACAAAACATGAAGCCAATGAAGAAGCACTCAGCATGCACTGGCCTTTCAGGTCCTAGCAGTGGTAGCAAGTCTCCACCAGCCACGAGGGCCAAGGCTCTGAGGCGGCGAGGGGCTGGGGAGGGTGACAAGCCAGAGGAGGATGAAGATGAGGTGCAGCAGCAGCAGCATCCTGGGCCAGAAGAGCTGGAGGAAGCTGAGGAGGAGGAGGCTGAGCGGGGCTCCGGGGCTGAGGGGCTGCACTCAGAGCTGCACCCTGGCAACTTGACCCCAGGCCGAGCTGAGGACCCCAAGGGAGATGGGGAAGCAGGTCGATGGGAGCCTTCACTCAGCCGCAAGACAGCCACATTTAAGTCTCGAGCACCCAAGAAAAAGTATGTGGAGGAGCATGGGGCTAGCGGTGATAACATAGCTGGGGCCCCTGAAGAGCAGGTGCGAACCCCTGAAGAGGCCAGTGCCCTGGGAGTACCTCCAAGGCCACCCACCTCTACCCGCTCTTCCTCCACTGATACAGCCAGTGAACACTCAGCGGACCTGGAGGATGAGCCAGCTGAGGCTTGTGGTCCAAGCCCCTGGCCATCCAGTAGCACCAGTGGTGGCTATGATCTACGACAGCTGCGGTCCCAGCGGGTGCTGGCTCGGCGTAGTGATGGACTCTTCTTGCCTGCTATAGTACGCCAGGTGCGCCGAAGCCAGGACCTGGGTGTGCAGTTCCCTGGTGACCGGGCTCTGACTTTCTATGAAGGGGTACCAGGTGGAGGTGTAGATGTGGTTTTGGATACCATGCCGCCACCAGGCACATTAGTGGTAGGTACACCTGTCTGTACCTGTGTGGAGCCCGGTGTGGCTGCCTTCCGGGAAGGTGTGGTGGTGGAGGTGGCTACCAAGCCAGCTGCCTACAAGGTCCGTTTCAGCCCTGGTCCTAGCTCCCAGCCAGGCCTGCTGGGCACCCTGCCACAGCCCCCACAGCCATTGCACCGTGAACCTGAAGAGGCTGTGTGGGTGGCCCGTTCCAGTCTGCGCCTGCTGCGGCCCCCCTGGGAACCCGAGGCCCTGCTGAGGAAGCCCCTCACAGGCCCTGAAGAAGAGCAGGCTGACCCTGGAGCCACCTTGCCACCCTGCCCTGCTGCCTTAGACCCCAAGCAACCCGAGGATGCTGAGGTCTCTAAGATCAGCTTTGGGGGCAGCTTGGGTGCTCACTGTGAGGAGAATGAGGAGAAGCACCCGCCAGCCCTGGGTACCCCAGCTCTACTCCCATTGCCCCCACCCCAGCTTCTTTCGCCACCACCCAAGTCTCCAGCCTTTGCAGGCCCTGGCCGCCCTGGTGAGCAGCCCTCACCCTGCCAGGAGGGGAGCCAGGGTGGCAGCCGGAGCAGCAGTGTGGCCTCACTGGAGAAGGGGGCTGCACCGGCAGCCCGGGCCCGCACGCCACTGACAGCTGCCCAGCAAAAGTACAAGAAGGGTGATGTGGTCTGCACACCCAATGGAATCAGAAAGAAGTTCAATGGCAAGCAGTGGCGACGGCTGTGCTCACGGGATGGCTGCATGAAGGAGTCACAGCGGCGGGGCTACTGCTCACGCCACCTGTCCATGCGAACCAAAGAGATGGAGGGCCTGGCAGACAGTGGGCCTGGAGGGGCGGGGCGGCCAGCCGGTGTGGCAGCCCGTGAGGGCAGCACTGAGTTCGACTGGGGTGATGAGACATCTCGGGACAGCGAGGCCAGCAGTGTGGCAGCCCGTGGAGACTCACGGCCACGCCTGGTGGCCCCTGCTGACTTGTCCCGCTTTGAGTTTGATGAGTGTGAGGCAGCCGTGATGTTGGTGTCGTTGGGCAGCTCACGCTCAGGCACACCCTCCTTCTCACCTGTCTCCACGCAATCGCCCTTTTCACCAGCCCCGTCACCCTCACCCTCACCACTCTTCGGCTTCCGCCCTGCCAACTTCAGTCCCATCAATGCCTCACCTGTCATCCAGCGCACTGCTGTTCGCAGTCGCCACCTGAGTGCCAGCACTCCAAAGGCCGGCGTTCTGACACCGCCAGACCTGGGCCCACACCCACCACCACCTGCACCCCGAGAGCGCCATTCCTCTGGCATCCTACCAACCTTCCAGACCAACCTGACCTTTACTGTGCCCATCAGCCCCGGGCGGCGGAAGACAGAGCTGTTGCCACACCCAGGAGCTTTGGGGGCCCCTGGCACAGGGGGTGGAGGAGCTGTCCCAGACTTCCCCAAGAACGACAGCTTAGACTCTGGTGTGGACTCAGTGTCCCATACACCTACACCCTCCACACCGGCTGGCTTCCGGGCTGTGTCACCTGCCGTGCCCTTTTCTCGCTCCCGCCAGACCTCACCATTGCTGCTGTTGCCCCCACCTGCTGGCCTGACCTCAGATCCAGGGCCCTCTGTGCGCAGGGTGCCTGCTGTGCAGCGGGACTCACCCGTCATTGTCCGCAACCCTGACGTGCCATTGCCCTCCAAATTCCCTGGAGAGGTGGGCAGTTCGGGTGAGGCACGGGCCGGGGGACCTGGACGGGGATGCCGTGAGACCCCGGTGCCCCATGGGGTGGCCAGTGGGAAGCCTGGCCTGCCCCCACCTCTGCCAGCCCCTGTGCCCATCACCGTGCCTCCAGCTGCACCAACTGCTGTGGCACAGCCAATGCCCACCTTTGGCCTGGCTTCTTCACCTTTCCAACCTGTGGCCTTCCATCCCTCACCTGCTGCCCTGTTGCCTGTCCTGGTTCCCAGCAGCTATACCAGCCATCCTGCCCCCAAGAAGGAGGTCATCATGGGCCGGCCTGGAACAGGTAAGAAATTTCGGATGGGCTGGGTGAGGTCTTACTTCAAATGGGGCCTCTTGCAAGCTGAGCTTTTGAGAGGTGAGAGCCCCACCTCAGGAAGGGCTCAAAGGGAGGCTGGCCTCTCTGCACAGATGTTGTAGTGTGAATTCACATGTCAAGTGAGGGACTGGACTTTTAAGGCTCAATGCACCATTTTCAGAGGCCTCCTGTTGGATAATGCACTCTTGAGGGATCTGCCAATCAGCACATTTTTACTGAGCGCAGACTCTGAGTCAGGTCTCCATGGAGCCAATGGGGTAACAGAATAACTGTGGCGACAATTTCCAAGTCTTGCGGGACTGAGCAGGTGCATTATCATGATAAGAAATGCATGTAGGGTACCTTGCTGAATTTTTACACTCCATAATACAGAGTGGACATAAAATTTGTGTGCAGTTTACCATGTTAAACTATTTTAAGTTGCACACGAACTTTATGTCCACCCTTTATGCACTAGCCATACACCCACGTTCTAAACTCTTCAAATATTAGCTCATTTTGTCTTCATAGTGACCCTCACAGGAGGGTGCTATGATTATGCTTGTTAGAGGAAACTGTAGCCAGTTTTATAACTTGACCAAGGCTGGGCTTGGTGCTCATAACTCAGTGGTTAGGGCGCCGGCCACATGCACTGGGGCTGGTGGGTTTGAACCCAGTCAGGGTCTGCTAAACAACAATGACAAAAATAACAACAAAAAAACAGGTGGGCATTGTGGCGGGTACCTGTAGTCCCAGCTACTTGGGAGACTGAGGCAAGAGAATTGCTTAAGCCCAAGAAGTTTGAGGTTGCTGTGAGACATGATGCCATAGTGAGACGCTGTCTCAAAAAAAACAAAACAACCCAGGCAGGCTGGCTTGTGACCTCTCAGTCATAGTGCTGGGTTACAGATGGGAAGACTGAGGCTCTAACATGTCCTTCACCAGGAGGTGACAAGACTAGGACTGGAGTCCTCATCTTCACCTCTGCACCCGGTAAACATCACAGATATGGTCATTGCCACAGCCATGGGGGTGTTGGGCACTCTTCCAAGGTGTGAATGTAGTCTGGCTGCCCTCAGGACAGGGCGTATAAGCCAAGAGTTGAAGGATGAGTTGGAACCAGCAACCTTGGGGAGAAGAGCCCCTTGGGAGGAGGCTGATGGGAAGGCTCTGAGGCCAGAAGGAGCTCAGCCTACAGAAGAGGGAGTCCAGTATAGCTGGAGGGAGAAGGCTAGGAGTGGGGAGACTGGCATTTCTGAGATTGTGCCAGAGAACCAGGGGCTCAGGCCAGACTGGGGCTTGTAGGAGCCATACATGGAGAAGGTGACAGACCTGTCAGCAGCCCCTTCCCTAGTATCTTTTTCCTATTTACTAATTTATTTATTTTTTTGAGACAGAGTCTCACTATGTCGCCCTTGGTAGAATGCCGTGGTGTCACAGCTCACAGCAACCTCAAACTCTTGGGCCTAAGCGATTCTCTTACCTCGCCCTACCAAGTAGCTGGGACTACAGGTACCCACTACAATGTCTGGCTATTTTTTGTTGTAGTTGTCATTGTTGTTTAGTAGGCCTGGGCCAGGTTTGAACCCGCCAGTCCTGGTATATGTGGCTGGTGTCCTAACCACTGAGCTGCGGGTGCCAAGACGATTTACTTATTTATTTTTATTTATTTATTAATCCATTCTTTTTTTTTGAGACAGAATCTCACTATGTTGCCCCTTGGTAGAGTGCTGTGGCGTCACAGTGCACAGCAACCTCAAACTCTTGGACTTAAGTGATTCTTGCCTTAGCCTCCCAAGTAGCTGGAACTACGAGCATCCGCCACAATGCCCAGCTGTTTTTGTTGTAGTTGTCATTGTTTAGCAGGCTGGGGCCATGTTTGAACTCACCAGCCCCAGTGTGTGTGGCCGGTGCCTTAACCAATGAGCTATGGAAGCCGAGCCTTTTTTTTTTTTTTGAGACAGACTCCCACTTTGTCATCCTCAGTAGAGTATTGTGGCATCATATCTAACGAACCTCAAAGTCTTGGGCTCAAACAGTTCTTTTGCCTCAGCCTCCCAAGTAGCTGGGATTAAGGCGCCCACTACAACATCCAGCTTTTTTGTTGTTGTTGTGGTTGTGGTTGTCGTTGTTTAGCAGGCCCGGGCCAGGTTCAAACCCACCAGCCCTGGTATATGTGGCCAGCACCCTAACCACTGAGCTATAGGCACCGAGCCTATTAATCCACTCTTGATTCAGGTACCTCTCTATGCCTAGTCCTGTGCTGGATGGTGCTGAGGACACAGCCCTGCCCTCTGGAGTAGACTGACCCATTTCTAGACAGTGACAGTTCCAGTGGTCAGGGCCAAGGTAGAGGAAGCTTAGGAGGCTGTGGAAACCCAGAGAAGACACTGATCCAGCCTGAGAAGTCAGGGAGGGCTTCTTAGAAGAGGGGCTGATAAACTGAGACCTGACGGATGTACAGACTTGAGTCCGGCAAGGAGGGCAGAAAGGACCTTCAGGAGAGGGAAGACGTCACACAAGCCTTGAGACAAAAACAGGACATTGAATGTTCAAAGTCAAGGGCTGTAGAAGGTTAGTGAATATCGGGATGTATAGCTGGATTGGTGAGCAAGGGTCAAATCAGAGAGGGCCCTTGTAAGACTTGAGAACTTATGGTTTTGAGCAAATCCAACTCTGGCTGTACAATGGAGGGTGAGTTTGAGTTCCTGAGAGGCAGGGAGACCAGGGAGGAAGGAGTCTGGGCTGGAGATGTTGGTAGGAGTCACTGTAGCTTGGGCTGGGGCAGGGGTCAATTCAGGAAGGAGCTCCAGCCCTGCCCTCATAGGCCTCCAACCTAGGCCTGTCCCCAGAGCCAGGGCACAGAGACACGGGGGCTGTGTTGTTCCTTATGCTTATATATAGCACTGAGTTTGGGAGCTGTGTGTTTCACATTGGTCAACGTTTTTTACATTTGTTATAAGTGATATGTACATTTCACAGAGATTGGCAGAACAGAGATTTCCTTCGTTAGGCTGAAGGAAAAGCACAGGGTCTTTAACCCCTGCCCTTCACCTTAACTTTGTGTGCAAAGCCCCCAACATTGCCCCCAAGGCATTGTCTCACATGACCCCATTGCTGCTGTGGTAGGAGGGATGGCACTGTGGTGGCAGGGCAGGCCCAATAGGGGTTCTTGCCACCATTTTCCAGATGAGGAAAAGTCAGGCCCTGACACTTTTCCAGATGAGGAAAATTGAGGCCTCTCCTGACAAAAGGAGAGTCTTGACTGAGGTCATCAAGCCAGAGAAGGGAAACACTGGGCCTTGAATCAAGTCTTCCAATCTCCGGATCATAGAACCTCATTTCCAAAAGTTGTAGTAATAATAACTGAGCACTGGCTCGGCACCTGTAGCACAGTGGTTATGGCGCCAGCCACATGCACCGAGGCTGGTGGGTTCGCACCCAGCCCAGGCCAGCTAAACAACAATGACAGCTGCTATAAAAAAGTAGCCAGACGTTGTGGCAGGCACCTGTCATCCCAGTTACTTGGGAGACTGAGGCAAGAGAATCGCTTAAGCCCAAGAGTTTGAGGTTGCTGTGAGATATGACGCTGTGACATTCTCCTGAGGGCAACGTAGTGAGACTCTGTCTCAAAACAAACAAACAAAAACAAAACAAAACAAAACAAAACAACTGAGCACTGGCTACTTAAGTGCCTGGCCTGCTTCTGTAAGTTCTGCCAAGCATTTGCTCACTGAATCTTCTCAATGTCCAAGGAGGTCAGTATGATTATTAGTTCCATTTGACAAATGAGGAAACTGCAGTCAGAGAGGATGTGACTTGCCCAAGGTCACCCAGCTAGGAAGAGAGAGAATCAGGATTTGAACTTAGGCTTTCTGACTCTAGAACCCGGGCTTACCTGAAGTAGTATCAGTAATGATAATGATACAATGCCAGGTGCCATGGCTCTCACAACTGTAGTCCTATCATTCTGAGAGGCATGTGGATTGCTTGAGGCCAGGAGTTTAAGATCAGCCTAAGCAAGAGTGAGATCCTGTCTCCACAAAAAATAGAAAATTTAGTTGGGGATGGTGGTGCAAACCTGTAGTTCCAGCTACTCGGGAGGCTGAGGCAGGAGGATTACTTGAGCCCAGGAGTTTGAGGTTGTGTGAGCTATGATGATATCACTGCACTCTGGCATGGGTGATAAAGTGAGACCCTGTCTCCAAAAAAAAAAGATGATAATAATAATAATAACTTATCTTTATTGAACATACTTTATTGAACATATTGAACATCTTTATTGAACATAGTGCCCAGCCCCAGTCTTAGGGGCCATTTCATCAAATCTGTCTAATGCTGTGAAGCTAGGGGAAGAACTGAGGTTCAGGGAAGGGAGGCTCCTCGCTGAAAGCCACCTGGCCGTCATAACTTGCCCAGTGCTTGTCCTGGCATTTCTGAGCAGCACCTCGCTGACAACACCCATGGTGAGGAGTCCAGGCTATCTTCAGGTTTCTAAACAGCTAGCCCTTTCATTCTCCCAGAGGCCTCCCAAAATCCTTGGGAGGTAAATACCTTGGGGCCTTCTCTCCCTGAGGCCCCGATAGTACAGACCGCGTCTAGTGAGAGAGGCCATAGTCCTCGTCCTGTCTGTTGGTCCATGCCAAGGACTGACCCTCCATCAGAGGGGAGCAGGTGTGAGGGGGCGGCCCAGGGCAGCTTGCCTGCTCCTGCCCCCCGCCAGGCATTTGCTTCCGCTGGGGGACTTGCTGGGGCAGGCGTCCCGGCATTCCCCACATTCTGTGCATGGCATGGCCAGCCAGCTGCTGTTGCCACCTCACTCTGAGTCTTCCTGCCTGCTTCCCAGGAAAGGAACCTGCCACAGGGCCTGTAGCCCCAGTCCAGGAGGCCAGATGTCTTAGCCCCATTCCTGGCATGGGCTCCCTCCCAGTGTCCGGCTTCTTTCCTGGCTTCCCCTTATTGATGGGCATTGCTTCTTTTCCTGGGCCTCTGACTGTCTTTTTCTCTTTGAGCCACTGTATGTCTATCTGTCTTACTCTTGGGTTCCTATATAACTCCCTGGTCTCTATTTCTGGGTCTATATCTCTCTCTGGACCTCTGTCTGTTATGTCTGAGTCTGGCTTTCTATGACTTCCTGGGTTTTTTTCAGTCTTTGTCAGCACACTCTCTTTCTGTTTTTTTTTTCTTTCAGACAGTCTCACTTTGTCGCCCTTGGTAGAATGCCATGGTGTCATAGGTCACAGTAACCTCAAACTTTTGGGCTCAAGTGATCCTCTTGCTTCAGCCTCCTGAGTAGCTGGGACCACAGGCACCTGTCACAATGCCCGGCTTTTTTTTTTGTTGTTGTTGCAGTTTGGCTGGGGCCGGGCATGAATTTTTTTTTTTTTTTAGAGACAGGGTCTTGCTCTAGTTCAGGATGGTCTCGAACTCCTGAACTCAAGTAATCCACTCACCTTGGCCTCCCACAGTGCTAGGATTACAGCCACTGTGCCTAGCTCTCCTTTCTGTTTTGGCTCCTGGTCTTGGGATTCTATGTCTCTGGGCCCCTCTTGGCCTCTCCCTTGGCCCTCCCTTGCCTACTCTTTAGACCAGCGGTTCTCAACCTGTGGGTCACAAGCCACAGGAACTGTATTAAAGAGTCGTGGCATTAGGAAGGTGGAGAACCACTGCTTTATTTATTTATTTATTTATTTTTTGAGACAGAGCCTCAAGCTATCACCCTGGATAGAGTGCTGTGGCATCACAGCTCACAGCAACCTCTAATTCCTAGGCTCAAGCGAGTCTCCTGCCTCTGCCTCCCAAGTAGCTGGGACTACAGGCACCCGCCACAACGCCCAGCCATTTTTTGGTTGCAGCCATCATTGTTGTTTGGTGGGCCCGGGCTGGATTCGAACCTGCCAGCTCAGGTGTACGTGGCTGGCGCCTTAGCCCGTTGAGCCACAGGCGCCGTGCCGAGAACCGCTGCTTTAGACAGACTGGCTGCCCCCATCCCAGCCTTCCACCTCCACCCTGTGCACATCAGGTATTCTGAATTTTTTTTTTTCCAGCCCTGGGTAGAGTGCTGTGGCATCATCATAGCTCATAGTAACTTCAAACTCTTGAGCTCAAGAGACCCTCCTACCTCAGCCTCTCAAGTATCTGGGACTACCGGTGCCCACCATGATGACTGGCTAGTTTTTTTATTTTTGGTAGCGACAGGGTTTCACTCTTGCTCAGGTTGGTCTCGAACTCCTGAGTTCAAGCAATTCACCTGTCATAGCCTCCCAGAGTGCTACAGTTACAGGTATGAGCCACTGTACTCGGCCTGGTGTTCTTATTATTTATTTATTGAGATAGAGTCTTATTTAGTTACCTTGGGGTTGAGTGCCATGGTGTCATAGTTCACATCTTACACTCTTGGGCACAAGCGATCCTCTTGTCTCAGCCTCCCAAGTAGCTGAGATTACAGGCGCCTGCTACAACACTCGATTATTTTTTGTTTTTCGACATAGGGTCTGGCTCTTTCTCAGGCTGTTCTTGAACTCATGAGCTCAAGTGATCCACCCACCTCGGCCTCCCAGAGTGCTAGGATTACAGGCATGGGCTACTTTGTCCGGCCTGTTCTGATCTTTTATTTATTTATTTATCTTTTGAGACAGAGTCTCATTATGTCTCCCTCGGTAGAGTGCTGTGGCATCACAGCTCACAGCAACCTCAAACTCCTGGGCTTAAGAGATTTTCTTGCCTCAGCCTCCCAAGTAGGTGGGACTACAGGCACCTGCCACAATGCCCGGCTATTTTTTGTTGAGGTTGTCATTGTCATTTAGCTGGCCCAGGCAGGGTTTGAACCTGCCAGCCTCGGTGTATGTGGCTGGCGCCGTAACCACTTTGCTACAGGCGCCAAGCCTGTTCTGATCTTTTAAGCACCAGGTCCCCTACTCCCTTCTTGGGGATTTTTGGGAGATTGTCCAGGTCTGGGAGCCCCCTCTTGTACCTTGACAAATTTATTTTTATTTATTTTTTTGAGACAGAGTCTTACTCTGTTGCTCACGGTAGAGTGTCCTGGCATTACAGCTCACAGCAACCTCCAATTCTTGGGCTTAAGTGATTCTCTTGCCTCAGCCTCCTGAGTAGCTGGGACTACAGGCACCCGCCACAATGCCTGGCTATTTTTTGTTGCAGTTTGGCCGGGGCTGGGCTCGAATCTGCCACCCTCGGTATATGAAGCCAGCACTCAACCCACTGAGCCACAGGGGCTGCCACCTTGACAGATTTATTACCTGCTGTTGTCCCTGAAAACTGCTGAGAAGTATTCCGATCCAACTTGCTGACCTTGCCATCCACTATCCAAGCACCTGTTCCTAAGACTGGCAGGAAAGCGGGGGCTGTATAGGCCAAGCCAGGAGATCCGGCTGTGGTGGGCAGCAGGAAAGCAGCTTCTGTGCACACCCACCTGCTAGAGGGCATGACTCATATCACCCTACCTCCCTCTACTCTGGACCTTTCAACAGATGCATTTGGTGTTAGCTCCATTGAGCAGAGTCCTGGATGTAGTCCACCCCTGGGGGTCAGGCCTCAAAGACTAGGCAATACCCATCCATTGTACTTGGACAGGTGGGAAAAATGAGGCCTAGAGGGAGGAGTAAAGGGGGTTGAGCCTGGGTCTCCTGACTCCCAAATCCAGATTCTGCCCACCATCATTTCCATTTGTCTCAAAAACAGTGAAACCCATCTCCACCACCAGAAGTCAGCTCCCTCATCCCTCTGCCAGATCCAGGGGTGCAGCAGGTGGGTGGCGAAGGCAGGTGTGGATGCAGGCTGCACAGGCAAAGATGAGCAGAGGGAGATACCCAGTCTTGGGAAGCCAGGGGAAAGGGACAACTCGGTGACTCGTGGGGAGTCGATCAGAGAGGTTCAAGTAGACTTCTCATTAGAGGTGATGTTGGAGCTGAAGTATGGAGTGAGTAGCTTTTAGAGTAGTGAAAAAAAGGGAAGGGCAAAACAGGCAAAAGCAGGGGCATGAAGCAAAGGCCAGAAGAAGTGAAAGTGCATGAGCTCTGAGCAGCTAGTTGAGGCTGAAGCAGATAGGAGTCCAAGCTTAGGCTAAGGGTGCCATGGAGGACAGGTCAGGACTGAGAAGTTGGGGTTCTACTCTGGGGCCTCTAAAGAAGCAAGAAAGTGTTTAGAGCAGGTGAAAAGAAAAGGTTGGATTTAGGTGTCAAAGACTCCTGGTGACTGCTCTGGAGAGGAAGGAGGCCTAGGCTGGGAAGAGAACAAGAGAGGGTGAGCTTGTGATGATGTAGGGGTGAGTATTGGTGACTTCATGGAAGGGACCCCATCGCCCACAAGTTTGTGCTCTGCCGCGCCAGGCGCTGCGAGGGTTCCGGCTGCCTCCTGGCGGCCGGCAGTTGGGGAGGCCAGCTCGCGCATGCGTGGCAGAGGGTGGTTGGGGCGGGGGCGGGGCGCGTCCTAGAGCCCCCGGCGCCCAGGCATTAATGGCTCCATTAGTGGCCGGGAGGGAGGCGCATTAGCGGCGGCGACGGCGTCTGGCTCCCATTACCACCGGCGGCAGCGGCTGCACCGCAGGCGGCTGGACTCTAGCCTGCCGCGCCGCCTTCTCTGCCCCCGCCTTGTCCGCTGTTCCCGCTCCCCAAGCGGGCCTGGGCAGGGAACCCCTGTCCCCTCATTTTGGCGGAAAAACTGATTGTGGAGCCAGACAGGCTTGGGTTCAAATCCCGGCCGTGTTGCCTCCTGATGCAAGGATGCTACCTTTCTCTGAGTGGTAGTCGGGAAAACAGGATGCACGGAGCTGTGTAGACCTGGACGGCACCTGGTGAAGGCCGCACTGAGCCCCTGCTTGTACCCAGGGGTGCGGGTTCCCGCGCGCCCTTAGGGGTAGGGCCCCCAGCATTGGTTCGCCATTCTTCTAATTGGCTGCCATCGGGCCCGTCGGCCGCCGATTGGCCAAGGCCAACTTTTCCCTGGCTCTGCGCAATTAACCCCTGTGCGGCTATCTCCTCGCTCTAGATGCCCCCCCCACCGCAGACATCTCGGGTGCCAGCTGGCCCGCGCCCCACCGCGGCCCGCGTGGGTGTCAGGCCGGCCAGGCGCCCGCCCGCCCTCCCAGCACAAAGCAGCTTTGTAGGGCTTGTTGGGGGTTGGCTGGGGGCCAGGCGGCGAGTGGAAAATCTCGTGAGCGCGGGGAGGGGAGGGGAACACAGGGCGGCGCCCCCTCCTCTGCCTAGGCCTTGGCGCCTCCCTCAGTCTGCGCCTACCGGCCCTCCCAGCCCGGGCGCCTGTACAACTCCCCCTGCCCCCATCCTACCCTCAAACCCGTATCCTGCCCGTCTCCCAATCCTTGGGGACGCTCCCCCACACCTCCCCTATCTCTTTTTCCCCTCCTGGTCCCCCTTGCCTACCCCAGCCCCACTCACACTGACTCACCCCAGCGCTATTTTTAGCCCCCCATCCCTGCCGAGCTGCGCCAGCCCAATCCTGGGCTCGTTCCCCAGGCAACCCTGGCCGTCGCCGACGCCTGGGTGGGTGGGTGGGTGGGTGTGTATCTGGAGAGCGGGTGAGGGGAGCTGGGGACACCAGGGTGGTGAGCTGAGGCGGAGACCCGGGTGGGGAGCTGCAGGCGGCCAGCGGGGGCGGAGTGCCTCACGGGCTCAATAAATGGTGCCCAAGAGTTCAGAGCTTGTCTGCCTGTCCCTCAGTCTGTCAGCATCCCTGGCTGCTCGCTGCAGGCCTCTGGGCAGGCCTTGGCCTGTGCCGCCCAGGTGGCTGCTGGTGTCTGCATCTGTGCTTCTTGTCCTTAAGCCAGCTGGGGTGTGGTGGTATAGTGGGGGCTCTTTAGGGGCAGTCCTTTTGTGGAATTGGTTAGAATGCAGGGGGTGGCTGCCATCACAGTCTTGCCTAGTACCTGCCTCCAGTGAAAGATGGTTTCCTATCTCCTTAGATGAGGTTGGGGCCCTAGTTTGGGGAACCCTCCCAGTTTCTCTAATTAGGGAGGCCCCAGTTAGGGTTTGGGATGGCAGGAGAGAGGAAGCTGTCTAGGGATAGGACCTGCTCCCTTCCCTCTGCTCCCAATCCACCCCCACCCAGAGTTCCTCCACCCTGAACAATAGAAGCTAAGTATAGGGCTGGCCAAGAGCCCAGTGCAGGGGGGCCCTTCCCATCCAGATTCCTGCCCCTCCCTGCCAGAGTGGGCCCCCACTTGGTTGTACCCTGCCCCAAAAGGGGCCTCTTTGCATCTTCCTCCATGGGAATGGAGGTCTTCTACCAGATGTGCAACCTTCCCAGATGTGTGGGGCCCTCTTTCTCTGTTGTGCCATTATGCTTGGGTCTTTTTCTCACCCAAAAAAACTGGGGGAGCTGGGGGCAGAGCTCCTGTGAGTTCTGTCCTTGGGCTGCATTGCAGTGGGGAAGGGGTTAACTTGCCAGTAGGTGACTCACTCACCGGTGGGGAGTGGTGGGGGCAGCTGGTGGGGTGATAGTGGGCCACATTGATTTCAGCCTCAATTCCTGCCTTACATTGCAGTCCCTGGGGCAGTGAGGTAATGGAGGGTCTGAGTCTGGGGCTGCATAGGGAGGAGGGGGCAGTCACCTAATAGTCCCTCTGGTATCCCCTCCAGGCTCATAGCCAAGTGTCTGGTCCTGTAGTCTCAGGAGGTCAGAGTGCTACAGACCTTCCCTTCCCCTCTGGACTCTGGTTACCCAGTTTTTGCACCCTCTACATGCCTTCAGCTCTGTCAGTGCATGGGAAAATGGTTTGTCTGCTCTTGTGGATAACCCAACCTGTATAGGAGCCCAGTCTTGGTCCATCTGAGTCTATGCAACCATTACCTGTCCAAGTGTGACTCCAGGGCCCCTGCTGGGTGGTCCAAGGCCTGTGCATCTCTGCTTGGTGGGCCCTATGCCCTTGCCTTTGTCTTCATGTGTACCCTCTCAGTGAGTGTACCCTCTCACCTTTCTGTAGTTCACCATTCTCTGTATGGTCTGACTATATTCCTGGGCCTCTGTTTTGGAATCCTCTGCCTCTGTCCAGTCTGAAGTTAAGTCTTGAGTAATGGAAAGAGCACTTGAGTTGGAGCACTAGGCTGGTACACCTTGGCTGCATGATCTTACACAATTTATTCAATCCCTCTGAGGCTCAATTTCTTACTTGAACATGGGTGTAATAAAGTATACCTCCCGAGGTGGCTGTGAGGATTCATTGAACCAAATGATACATACAAGCTCCCAGCAGACAGCAGCCCCACTGTTAAGTTTCTTTTCTTCCTTGCCTTTTTTGGGGAGGCTGGGTGTGGCTCTCAGCCTAGGCTATCAGGTCCAGCCATGGTGGTGCTCTCCTAGGTAGAGGTTCCTGAGTGGCAGAAGAGTGTCAGGCTAGGTAGTTGAGGCTTTGTATAAGCCATGGGCCTGGGCACTGACATGGTACCCACGTGTGTGGGGTCAATATGACCATATCTGTGAGAATAATGTGTATTGAGAATTTGGGGTGCATTGTGAGTGCTAGGCTGTATGAGAGTTTGTGAAGATGAAAGAGTGTGTGGTTGTGTGAGAGGTATGTGGGATGTGTGTAGTGGACAAGCAGTGACTGTACTGGGCTCTGTTTGATACATTGCATGATTCATTTGGGCTGGTGGGAGTATGATGAGGATACATGTTGGTGAGGTATGTGTGACAGTGCATGGATGAAATGGTTGATGTAAACAGGATGGGTCAAAGTGAGTGTGCAGGATGGTGGGTGGGAGTGATGGACCCTGTTGTTTGTTAGATAGTACATTTATGTGAGCAGGTGTGTGAGGTGTGTGACGTTGTGGATGTAAGACTGAGGACATATGCACCCGTGGGGTGTGTAAGAGATAATGGGTGTGGCACTAAAGTATGCCCGAGGCGGGGGGAGTGTGTGTGTGTGTGTGTGTGTGTGTGAGAGAGAGAGAGAGAAATGTTCGTGAGGGTTCAGGGATGGCTCGCCCAACCTGCGCGGTTTGCCCTGCGGGGCCAGGCACACCCAGGCAGGCATGCGAAAAGCAGGCCGAGTCGCGCGTGAGCGTGTTCCTTCCACAGACTAGACACACAACGGCACGCACAACCCCGGTGCCTCCGCAGCGCGGCGCCCCGGACCGCCCCCTGGCTCGGTGCCTTTACTGCAGTGCGCCCTCCCTGCCACCCTCCTACCGCGGTCCCGCCCCCGGCCGGCTTGGGGCCAACCGGAGCCCGCCCCGCCCTGCCCTTATTTGCATATGACTGACGTTCCCCCGGGGCGGCCAATGGGGGCGGGCGCGGCGGGGCCTGACCCGCGCGCGGCGGCGGCAGCCAATAGGCTCACGCGCGGGGGGCCGGACTTGCGCGGAAGGCCTTGGGGGAAGCGGGGAAGGGGCGGGGGGAGGCGCGCCGGGGGGAGGGGAGCGCGTAGTAGTGGCGGGGCGGGGAGGCAGCGGTGGTTCGGCGCGGGGCTCGCTCGGAGCGCACGGACGCACGCACGCTGGTCCGTCTGCCCGCCCGGGGCCGGAGGTCGACCCTGCTTTGAACTGCGGGCCCTGGGCCCGGAAAGGCGGGGCGGCGGCGCTGGCAGCTGGGGCGCGCGGGGCCAGAGCCGTTACCCGCCGGAGCTGTGAGGGAGGGAGGGAGCGAGCGAGCCAGAGAACGGGGAGGGGAGGGGGCCGCCCCCGCGCACGCGCGCCGCACCCCGCCCCGCCCCGCCTGCCCCGCCTGCCCCGCCCGCCGGACTAGGCGAGGGAGGAGGGAGAGGGAGGGGGCGGCGCCGATGGCCCCCGTGCCGCTCGCCCCGTGACGGCCCCCGCGCGCGCCGGGGGGCGGAGCGGGGCCGGTACGCGCTGACCTCCCCCGCCCCCCGGGCGGCGGGAGGCAAGCGGCGCTGTGCGCAGGCGCGCCCGGCGGAGACCCCCGCGTGGGGCGGCCGGAGGGGGACGGTGGGGGGGGCATGCGGCGACGGCCTCCCGCTCCCCCCGGGCCCAAGCGGCGACGGCTGAGGAGCCGGCTGCGGGCGGAGCGGCGTCGGCCGCTGAGGAGGTGCGAGCCCCTGCCGGGCTCCCCCCGCGCCGGACCATGTACTCGGCCCACAGGCCCCTGATGCCCTCGTCCGGCGCGGCCTCCCGTGGCCTCGGCATGTTCGGTCAGTAGCACCTAGGCTCTTGGACTGCGGGGGTCACGGTGTCGGGTTGGTGCGTGCGGAGTAACGGTGATGGGGGTATAGTACAGTAGAGACAGAGTAGAAGGGTGATGGGGGAAAGTTAGGGAGCTCGGTCAGGCCGAGTGGTTAGTGACAGCAGGTGGGAGTGTAGCAGGATGGGGAGTATCTAGGGACGGCTTTGATGATGAAGTGATGGGATGGAATAGGTCCCTAGAATTGGAGATGAGGGGTCCGGAGCATTGTCTTTAGAGCTAGTTAGAATAGGAGCTGCATAAGACCTGCTGGTCCTAGGGGAGGAGGCTATGAGTAGTAAGGCTAAGGACACGGCTTTGGTAGAGTTAGGTGCTGTTTTCTCAGAGCACAGTGAGGGGCTGGAGTGTTTGTGGTATACTTTGAAAGAAAGACCCAGGAGCCTGATGGGCAGCACACTGGGGAGGGGTTCAGGAAGGGGCAGGACCAAAGGGCTGCCCTCCATTGTTTGCTGGCTCCCTTCTAACCCTACTCTTCAGAAAATGAGGGCCTGATGAGAAATATCTCTGTGAAGGGAGGAACAGGTCCAGGTCCCTAGGGGCTTTTATAGGGTTGGAGGGCCCAGCAGGTTTCCCCGCCTGCAGTACCCCAGGGGTAGGGGACAGAGTCGTCACAGAGTCTTCAGTGCCCTCCAGGGCTGTCTTCCTCTGATCCCAGTCTACTGTTTCCTTGAGGTCTACTTTTTCCTTTGTCACCCCTCACATAATCAGGTCTGGAGGCCAGTGCCTTACACAGATCTCCCCTGGTCCAGGCTTCTGAAGGCATTGGTGGGGGGGGGGGTCACCTCAGGTCAGGTTGGTCTGGATTAGAGGGTGGCTTGAAGTGATGGGAGACCAGGGCTAGGGCGGTTCCCTCCTCTCTTTTCGACTTCCCCGAGCAGGGGCCTCTCTTCTCTGCTGGTTCCACTTCCCCCAGGGAGCCAGGCAGTGAGAGGGGAAGCCCACTCCTAGCGCCAGCCCCAGAAATCTAGCCAGGGGCGGGTCCCAGCCCAGGGCTCCCCCTTCTACTCTCCACCTCCTGGGGCTAAAGATTGGACCCCTGAGATCAGCCCCTTGGTGAGGAAGCTTCTTCCTGTGCATATCCTCAAGGAAACACCTGGCATTTTTGCCTTTTCTGGGCAGAGACTTTTAACACTTCTCTCTTCTGCCCCATTGTCTGAGCCTTTTCTTCTTAGGAGTTTACCACACCCTCCCCTCTTTCTGGCCAAGAGGTCTGGACACAGGGCTAAAGAAAAGCTGAAGGTTTTTTGGGAAAGAGGGTGAGAGGCCTCTTCATGAGTAGTAGATTCTTTTTAGAGGGGAAAAGGGAGAGCTGTTTGAGCCACCTGTGCCCAGCCAGGGAGGAGCAGGTCTGGCTCCCTGGCATCTGGTCGGGGGGGGGGGGGGAGGACAGGAGAGAGCTCCACCTACCCCATAGTTGGGTGAGACCCTATAGCCTGTGGGTAATGGACAGGGGGTGGAAGGAGCAGGGAGACAGGACCATCTGCCTCAGGAAAGGGAAAGGGTGTGGGAGACCAAGGTGAGGGGCTATGTTGGATGGCAACTTGGGTCCTGAGAATGTGGCATGACTGGAGTGGGGGGTTCCCAGCCCAGCCGAGGTCTTGGGGCTGGGGAGTATGGGATGGCAGCTAAGCGTGACCTGGTTTGTGGCAGGAGCAAATCATTCCTCTGGCCTGATCCCTGGTGGCAGGGCTTGTGGCGGTTGGTTGGGGGAGGAGTGGGGCGTGAGTACTATTTCCTTTCCCTGCTTCTGTATTCTTTTTTATAAATCTAGAAACCTTTAAGGGAGGAGTTTTTCCTGAGTTATGTCACATGAATGAGCCCATGAGGCTTGGTTTGGGAGACAGGGGTGTAAAGAAGGGGTGGGAGTCGCTCACTGCATTCAGGGTAGGGAAGAACTTGAGTCAAGGGTCAGGGCCAAGTTCTCTTGCTACACAGCTCACCTGACTGCTTTCCACAGTGTGGACAAATGTGGAACCTCGTTCTGTGGCCGTATTCCCCTGGCACTCCTTAGTCCCCTTCCTGGCACCCAGCCAGCCCGACCCCTCTGTGCAGCCGAGTGAGGCCCAACAACCTGCCAGCCATCCAGTGGCCTCCAACCAGAGCAAAGGTGAGGGATGGGGGAATGTGGGAAGGCATGTGATAGGGTCCCAGGTGGCCTGGGAGACTCTGATTTACCTCTCTGTCCACAGAACCTGCTGAATCGGCAGCTGTTGCTCATGAACAGCCACCAGGTGGGGCAGGGAGTGCTGACCCTGGACGACCTCCTGGAGCCACATGCCCTGAGAGCCCAGGGCCTGGACCTCCACACACTTTGGGGTTGGTGGAACCTGGTAAGGGTCCCCCTCCCATCACTGAGGAGGAGGCCCCCATCCCTGCAGGAGAGCCCCGGTTGGACAGTGAGACAGAGAGTGACCACGATGATGCGTGAGTTCCCTGAGTGTTGGGACTAGGGAGTGGGGTGGCCAGAGGTATGGCCCTCACTGTCCTTGATGCCCTACTGCAGCTTCCTCTCCATCATGTCTCCTGAGATCCAGTTGCCTCTGCCACCTGGAAAACGGCGGACCCAGTCCCTCAGTGCCCTGCCCAAGGAACGGGACTCATCTTCTGAGAAGGATGGACGCAGTCCCAACAAGGTGCCTTATTTCTGTCTGTCCCCTGTTAACCCCATGATCACTCAAGCCTGTCTCCCTGGTCTTATATATGGCTACCCAAGCTTGTCTCTCTTGTTCTGATTATCCTGTTCTGGGCTATGTTTAATGCAGCGGGAGAAGGACCATATCCGACGGCCCATGAATGCCTTCATGATCTTTAGCAAGCGGCACCGGGCCTTGGTCCACCAGCGTCATCCCAACCAGGATAACCGGACTGTCAGCAAGATCCTGGGCGAGTGGTGGTATGCCCTGGGGCCCAAGGAAAAACAGAAGTACCACGACCTGGCCTTCCAGGTAAAGCCTCTTCCTCTTGAATCCTCCAGATTTCCTCTGGTGTGTAGTTGGGTAAATGAAGGATCCCCCTGCCTTCTCCTGCCAGGTGAAGGAGGCCCACTTCAAGGCCCACCCAGATTGGAAATGGTGCAACAAGGACAGAAAGAAGTCCAGCTCAGAAGCCAAACCCACGAGCCTGGGGCTAGCAGGAGGGCACAAGGAGACACGGGAGCGGAGCATGTCAGAGACAGGCACTGCTGCTGCCCCTGGGGGTTAGTCAGCCCCTTGGCTTGCCCACCCTGCCACCTTTCTCCTTGAGAACTGCCAGCTGCCTATTTGCTTACTCACCCCCTACCCAGCAGCTCCTCTCTGCTCTGTCACTTTTATTTGATGACCCTTACTCAGAAAAGAAATTGCAATTGTTTCACGTGAAGGAGCCAGGGAGATCCAGACAGATGAGCGATCTTGTTACCAACTGTGGTTTATTGAGTGCTTACTACATGCCAGGCACAACTGGGAATATGAGCCTGAGTACTCAAAACCACACTTTGTTTCCAGATGAGGAAACTGAGGCTTAGAGAGGCAAAATCAGTTGCTTAAAGTCACAAACAAGTGGCATAACCAGAATTTAAACCCCAACTTGGCTGACCTCCAATAGCATAGTTGGAACCACTGTAGTTCAGTGCCCCTAGTCGGCTGGGTCTACTTACTGAGGGTGTCTTGTGTGCCTGGCAGTGTTCTGGGGCACTCTTTTGAAATGATCCTGTGGCCATGGCTCTGCAACTCAGTGAGGGTGAGGATATTAGTTGTTTCCTTTCTGAGATGAGGGCACTGAGGCTCAAAAGGCCAATGATTAGATAGCCAACACAACACGAACCTGTCTCCAGGCCTAGTTAGTCTCAGAAGGGCTGCCTCCCAGGGAATGGGCTTGCTTCCTGCAACCCCATGGGGCATGACCCAGCAGGACAGAGGTGCTGGACTGGTGGGTGGTGTTTTGTTTTTCACTAAGTGGTCCAGGAATTCCAGCTTTCTGCTCAGTATCTAGAAATACCCATGGGTTGTTTAGCCAGTCATGGTGCTGATGAGAGTCTTTTTGACTCTGTGACAGTCAACCCCTACTTTACAGTGTCCTCTGAGCTCCTGTCGGTTGCAGCCCAGACACTCTTGAGCTCAGATACCAAGGCTCCAGGGAGCAGCTCCTGTGGGGCAGAACGGTTGCACGCAGTTGGGGGACCTGGCTCAGCCCGGCCCCGAGCCTTCTCCCACAGTGGGGTACACAGCCTGGACGGCGGAGAAGTAGACAGCCAGGCACTACAGGAATTGACGCAGGTCTGGGGTACAGACGACCCAGGGGTGGGCAGGGAGGGCTGTCCAAGGAAGCCACCCAGCTGAACCCTCCCTGCCACTTGTCCTGCAGATGGTGTCTGGTCCTACATCATACTCTGGCTCAAAGCCTTCCACCCAGTATGGAGCTCCAGGCCCCTTTGCAGCCCCCAGTGAGGGAGGTGCATTGGCAGCCAGCGGGCGGCCTCCACTGTTGCCCACCCGAGCTTCTCGTTCCCAGCGTGCAGCCAGTGAAGACATGACTAGTGACGAGGAGCGCATGGTCATCTGTGAGGAGGAAGGGGATGATGATGTCATTGGTGAGCATTTCAAGGCTCAGAATTCTGCCCAGCAATCAGCAGGCCAAGGCTTGGAGGGTGCATACAACTTTGACCCCTTAGGCTACTTTGTTTTTTTTTCCATGTTAGTGTATGAGTGCATACATTAATTTTGGGCCCTCCTGCCTTGAGAAGTCCTCGGCCAGGTAGGAAACCTGGAGGACATGGGCATGACCAGTTCATCAGGCATGATGTTAGATTCCATTGCCCTTGTGTACTTATGCATCTGCATTGAACAGGTGGGCATGACCCCAGGCTGAGGAGTAGCCTTCCTGGACACCACTCATTGCCCCCTTGGGGTAGAGCTGAGGCTAGAGCCCAGTCTCCAGATTGTTTATCCAACCCCTTGCCCATATTGTTCCCTTCTGCTCCCTCAGCTGATGATGGCTTTGGGACCACTGACATTGATCTCAAGTGCAAGGAGCGGGTGACCGACAGCGAGAGTGGAGATAGCTCTGGGGAGGACCCAGAGGGCAACAAGGTGAGGGTTTGGCATATGGTGCTGTCCTGTCACATTCACTCCTAAGAGGGGGATGTCTTTCTTTCCATGCATTTAACAGAGGGGGAGATTGAAGTCCAGAGAGGGCAAGCTACTCACCCTATGGGGAGTTTAGTCAGAGTTGAGGCCCTCAGCTGGGCAGGGCCCAGGCTTAGGCTGGCCTGGCCTAGGGGTGGATATCTAGGTACCTATACTTCCTGACCTGGGGTGTCTCCATTTTCCTTCTACCCAGGGCTTTGGTCGGAAAGTGTTTTCACCTGTGATCCGTTCCTCCTTTACTCACTGCCGTCCGTCACTGGACCCTGAGCCCCCAGGGCCTCCAGATCCACCTGCAACCTTCAGTAAAGGCTATGGTCCCACCTCTTCCTCCTCCTCATCTTCGCCTGCCTCTTCAACCTCAGCAGCCACGTCCTTCTCACTGGGCTCAGGAACCTTCAAGTCCCAGGAGTCTGGTCAGAGCAGCACAGTAGGCTCACTGCGGCCCCCACCCCCTGGGGCTGGGGTACCAGCAACACCTTCAAAGGCTACCCGGTTCCTCTCAACGGATCTTACCTTCCGGCGCAAGAGGCCTGAAAGTGTGGGAGGCCTGGAGCCACCAGGCCCCTCAGTCATTGCAGCGCCTCCCAGTGGAGGAGGAAGCATCCTGCAGACACTGGTCCTGCCCCCAAACAAGGAGGAGCACGAGGGCAGTGGAGCCAGGGTGCTCTCAGCTCAGGCTCCATCACTGGCTTATGGGGCCCCATCAGCTCCCTTGTCCCGCCCTGCTGCCACCATGGTCACCAATGTGGTGCGGCCTGTCAGCAGTACTCCTGTGCCCATCGCCTCTAAGCCCTTCCCTACCTCTGGTCGGGCTGAGGCATCACCAAATGACATAGCAGGTGCCAGGACTGAAATGGGCACTGGGTCCCGGGTTCCTGGGGGTTCCCCACTTGGCGTCAGCTTAGTGTATTCGGACAAAAAGTCGGCAACAGCCACCTCACCAGCCCCACACTTGGTGGCTGGGCCCCTATTGGGCACCGTAGGGAAAGCACCTGCTACTGTCACTAACTTACTAGTAGGCACCCCAGGCTATGGGGCCCCTGCACCCCCTGCTGTCCAATTTATTGCCCAAGGGACCCCTGGCAGTGGGACCACTGCAGGCTCAGGAGCAGGTGCTGGAAATGGCCCCAATGGGCCAGTACCTCTGGGTATCCTGCAACCAGGTGCCCTGGGCAAGGCTGGGGGAATCACCCAGGTCCAGTACATCTTGCCCACGCTGCCCCAGCAGCTTCAAGTGGCACCTGCCCCAGCACCAGCCCCTGGGACCAAAGCAGCGGCTCCCAGTGGCCCTGCACCCACCACCAGCATCCGTTTCACCCTTCCGCCGGGCACCTCTACCAACGGCAAGGTCCTGGCTGCCACTGCACCCACTCCTGGCATCCCCATCCTGCAGTCTGTACCCTCCGCCCCACCCCCTAAAGGTGAGGCCTGGGCTGGGCAACACAAGGAGAGGGGCCACAGACCTGGTTGGCTCCCTTGTAACTTTTTCCTTTCTTGCCTCTTAACTTCCAGCTCAGTCAGTTTCTCCCGTGCAGGCCCCACCTCCAGGTGGCTCAGCCCAGCTGCTGCCTGGGAAGGTACTAGTGCCTCTGGCTGCTCCTAGCATGTCAGTGCGGGGTGGAGGGGCTGGCCAGCCGCTGCCCCTGGTGAGCCCGCCCTTCTCAGTACCTGTACAGAATGGTGCCCAGCCACCCAGCAAGGTGAGGGCACCCTGCTTGTGGCCCCACTTTTCTCTCCTGGCCTTCTGCTGTGTATTGGCTCTTGTGCCCCACTCTTTCTGTCTTTGTCTTTCTTTTGATCGTATTCTTTTCCTTCTGTTTATGTGTCTTTGTCTGTGTCTTGCCATATTCCTTGATGTCTGTGCAGCCTGAGTCTTTTGTTTCTCGAGTCCTCAAAGTTTGTGCCTTATTCCTTTTCCATGTCCCCAACTCTTGTTATCTTTCCCATTCTGTCCTGATTCCCATCTTCTGTGTTCCCTGCTTTTGCTTAGATTCTTGCTCTTAGATCTTGGTCCTCCCTCTGCCCTTCGCTGGGGCCGCAGCTCACCCCAGCCTGTGGGTGCCCTTCCCCACAGATCATCCAGCTGACTCCAGTGCCTGTGAGCACACCCAGCGGCCTGGTGCCGCCCCTGAGCCCAGCCACACTTCCTGGACCCACCTCCCAGCCCCAGAAAGTCCTGCTGCCCTCCTCTACCAGGTAATTGCAGCTGAGCCCTCCTTCAGAGGCCAGGGAAGGAGTTGGGTAGGGCCAGCTCACCTCACTCCTCCGTTTCCTCTCCTTGTGGCAGAATCACCTACGTGCAGTCAGCGGGCGGGCACGCGCTGCCCCTGGGTACCAGCCCTGCATCTAGCCAGGCTGGAACAGTCACCTCGTATGGGCCCACGAGCTCTGTAGCTCTAGGCTTCACCTCACTGGGGCCTAGTGGCCCCGCCTTCGTGCAGCCCCTGCTCTCAGGTGAGGGGTGGCCTGGCAGGCAGCGCTGGGGACCCAGGGTGGGGCTGAGGCAGCCTGGGCTCTAATTTGGTCCCCTGCCTTTCCTTCTCTGTGTCTTTCTCAGCAGGCCAAGCCCCACTGTTGGCTCCTGGCCAAGTGGGTGTGTCACCTGTGCCCAGCCCCCAGCTGCCACCTGTCTGTGCAGCCCCTGGAGGTCCTGTCATAACGGCATTTTACCCTGGAAGCCCTGTGCCCACCTCTTCAGCATCCCTGGCCCAGCCATCCCAGGCCCCTCCAAGCGTGGTCTATACTGTGGCCACCAGTACCACCCCACCTACTGCCACCATTCTGCCTAAGGGCCCACCTGCCCCAGCCACTGCCACCCCAGCCCCTACTAGTCCTTTCCCCAGTGCCACAGGTGGGTATCAGACTAAGGGCAGAGTGAGTTGGGGGACCCAGGGGATGGGCTCTAGTCAGGCCTGACTTAGCAAATGCTCTTTTCTCCACCTGCAGGCTCCATGACCTACAGCTTAGTGGCCCCCAAGGCCCAGCGGCCTAGCCCAAAGGCTCCGCAGAAAGTGAAGGCGGCCATTGCCAGCATTCCTGTAGGCTCCTTTGAAGCAGGTGCCTCTGGGCGATCTGGCCCTGCACCCCGGCAGTCTCTGGAGCCTGGCCCTGTCCGTGAGCCAACTGCCCCAGAGTCTGAACTTGAGGGGCAGCCCACACCTGCAGCTCCTCCGCCACCCCCAGAGAGCTGGACTCCCACAGCCCGGAGCAGTACCCCACCACCTCTGGCTGCTGAAGAGCGGACCAGCACCAAAGTTCCTGACACCATGGTGAGCATCTGTAGGTGTGGGGCACCTGCTGTGTCCAGCTTTGCCCCTCTGCTGTCATTGCTTTTCTGTCCTGCTCCTCTTCACTCCCATTCCCGTGTGTCCCTCAGGTTCAAAGGTCCCCTCTGTCCATCCTGCCTGCCTGTGTTGTGTCCCTTGCCCTTTGGAGGTCCATGCTTTGCCCTTGTTAAGTCATGTGACTAGGTCTTCTCTAGGGGTCCACATGTCAGGCTGTCTCAGTTTTCACCTCTGTCCTGCCTTTGCCATGATGATGATGCTGAGCTTAGTGTTCCCCATCCCTGCCCTTCTCCACTCTAGGCCAGCAAATTCCCCAGCTCATCTTCAGACTGGCGTGTCCCTGGGCAGGGCCTGGAGAGTCGTGGGGAGCCTCCCACCCCACCCAGCCCAGCCCCAGCTCCAGCCACAGCCTCTGGTAGCAACAGCAGCAGCAGTGAGGGCAGCAGCGGGAGGGCGGCCGGGGACACCCCTGAACGAAAAGAGGCGGCGAGTACTGGCAAGAAGGTGAAGGTGCGGCCCCCGCCCCTGAAGAAGACCTTTGACTCTGTGGACAAGTGAGCATGGGCTGGCATCTTGGTGGAGTATGTGGGGTGGTAGAAGCAGGGGCAGATGGAGCCTGAGGCAGAGGAGGTAACCCTGCCGGCTCTCCAGCAGGGTCCTGTCAGAGGTAGACTTTGAGGAGCGTTTTGCTGAGCTACCTGAGTTTCGGCCTGAGGAGGTGCTGCCCTCTCCGACCTTGCAGTCTCTGGCCACTTCACCCAGGGCCATCCTGGGCTCTTACCGCAAAAAGAGGAAGAACTCTACCGGTAGGCGAGCGCTGGGGCACCTGGGGTAGGCAGGCAGAGGAACAGACTAGCGCTTCCTCCACTGAACCTGTTTCTGTTTTTGTTTGATCAGACCTGGACTCAGCGCCTGAGGATCCCACCTCACCAAAGCGTAAAATGAGGAGACGGTCCAGCTGTAGCTCAGAGCCCAACACCCCCAAGAGTGCTAAGTGTGAGGGGGACATCTTCACCTTTGACCGTACAGGTACGGATGACAGGGTAGCCAGAGCTGTGGGGGCCTGAGTTGTTCTCAGGGCCTGCAAGAGTAGGGTCTTGGGGGAGGCAGTTAGATAAGAGGTGAGTTGAGTGTCACTCAGAGGAAGCATAGCAGGATAAGAGTGGGTTCTGGGGTCCATCAGGCCCCTGAAGTTGCCATATGACCTTGGGCAGGTCCCTTCTCTGATTCCTTTGTGAAATAAAATTCATTAAGAGCTTGAGTAGAGACTCGGCGCCTGTGGCTCAATAGGCTAAGGCGCCAGCCACATACACCTGAGCTTGCAGGTTCGAATCCAGCCCAGGCCCGCCAAACAACGATGGCTGCAACCAAAAAATGGCCGGGTGTTGTGGTGGGCGCCTGTAGTCCCAGCTACTTGGGAGGTGGAGGCAAGAGATTGGCTTGAGCCCAGGAATTGGAGGTTGCTGTGAGCTATGAAGCTACAGCACTCTATCCAGGGCCACAGCTTGAGGCTCTGTCTCAAAAAAAAAGCTTGAGTAGATAGATGGATGGCAGGGAGGCCCAAGCTGCTGCTGTAGCCTTGACCATGCTATTCCCTGGTCAGGTACAGAAGCTGAGGATGTACTTGGGGAACTGGAGTATGAGAAGGTACCATACTCATCACTGCGGCGTACTCTGGACCAGCGCCGGGCCCTGGTCATGCAGCTCTTCCAGGATCATGGCTTCTTCCCATCAGGTGATTGTGTCTTGGAGTTGTGGGGGTCACTCAGATGTGACCTACCTACCCATCTCACCCTGTCCTCCCTACCATCTTTCTATCCCCAGCCCAAGCCACTGCAGCCTTCCAGGCCCGCTATGCAGACATCTTCCCCTCCAAGGTTTGTCTGCAGTTAAAGATACGGGAGGTGCGCCAGAAGATCATGCAGGCAGCCACTCCCACGGAGCAGCCCCCTGGAGCTGAGACCCCTCTCCCTGGACCGCCCCCCACTGGCACTGCTGCTGCCCCTCCCCCGACTCCCAGCCCTGCTGGGGGCCCTGACCCCACCTCACCTGGCTCGGACTCTGGCACAGCCCAGGCTGCCCCACCACTGCCTCCACCCCCAGAGTCAGGGCCCGGGCAGCCTGGCTGGGAGGGAGCCCCCCAGCCTTCTCCCCCACCCCAAGGCCCGTCTACAGCTGCCACAGGCAGGTGAGGGAACCTTGAGATCCCAGGACTCAGAGTACCCCCCTCAGGACTTGGACAAGCGTGTAGGTGGCAGGAATGGGGGTGCAGGATGGTTCCTTCTCCCCAACAAAGCCATTTCGTCCTTTACAGTTTGGGGCGGAATGAGGCCTGCTCCTCTTGTATATAGCCCTTCGCCCCTCAGCTCCCTCCCTGTGCTGGGGGCCAGCTGAGTGGAAGCAGGGGCAGTCTCCCTCCACCGAGCCCCTGTACATAACTTGGACTGGAGTGTATGACCTTCAGAGCTTTTTACTATATGCAAAATGGCTCGTGTAAGGGCTGCAAGCTGGAGGGTAGCGTGGGCCTTGGGCTACAGGGAGGTGCCTGTGGAGTGGGGGGAGTTCATGAACCCCTTTTTTCCCCAGAGGGGCTGGACTCAGGTTAGTTTGGGGGTGGGGGCTCCTGCACTTTGCCACAGGCATGGGGAGGATTCTCTCCTCACCCCCTCTGCCCTCCCAACTTGGGTTGTACTTTCTAAGAAGGTGATTCCCCTACCCTTTCCCTATCCCCAAAACAAAACATGTTGATCATGTGCAATATTTCTTACTGTGCCGAGAAGCCACAATGACCGAGATTAAAGCTGTTTAACACACCTGTGTGGCTGCCTGCTCTAAATGGGGAGGAGTGATGGTTGTGCCAGTCCTGTCCCCAGATTGTTGTGGAGTGACATTTTCCACAAGGTGGGGTAAACAACTCCAAGACCACCAGCCCCAACGTTAAGACTAGACCCTGACTCGCTATGGATTAGGCAGCTCTCACTAGCCTGGGAGCCATAGTGCTCAGGGAGCTGGTAACTACTTTGCCCCTTTCTTAGCCATGCAGCTGGCTGAGACGATACGACAAGGTGCTGTGAGAAAAGCAGTTGACTCTTACTGGTCCTGGAATCATTTTTCCTCAAACAGATCAAGAGAAGTCTTTGCCACTGAGGTCCCAGCATACAGTCCACAGAGTGTGGATTCGTCCATCCTGAGTCCTGCTGCCCCCATGTGGCTTGGGCCAGCATGGCAGTCAGACTAGGAGTTTCTCCCCCGGTATATCCCTTCCACTCAGCACCTGGAAACACTGAGCACTGGTGGAGACACAGATACCCACACCTGGCATGAGAGGAACATAGCAAGGACATCTAAGCTAGGGCCAGAGCACCAGAAGTTCCAGTAAGGGGAACAGCACATGCAGAGACTAGAGGGACAGCATACAGTAGGCTTGACTACACTGGGTCACTATGTCCCCAGATTGCTTGCTTGACTTTGCTCCTATAGGGTAGTGCTGGCAAGCTAGTTCCACCTATTGTTTACTGATTGGTAGCACCTGCTTGAAGCACACAATTGTGAATAGTGTTAATTCACCTGAGTCTGCAAAACCAGAGTTCCTTGATGGATGTGACATCTGCCTTGTGCAGAAATAGAACCAGGTCTCACAGAACTGCAGGTCACAGATGAGGGTTAGCATCTGGTGGTGGTACTCAGCAGGCTTGACCACACACTAGGAAACAGGAGACTGTGGAAGGAGAATTTAATGTGGGAAGGTAGAATGCCTAGGGTGTGGGCTCTGGAAGGGAAACACATTGGCCCTGGTCTTGGGCCAGCAGACGCAGAAGCAGGGAGTGCAGGGACCGGCAGACAGGTGTGTAGCCCAGGCGGCTCAGATGCAGGTAATCGTACATGTCATGGTGGCTTATGGTGCCATCTGAGTGTACGAAGCCAGGGTCGGCATCCAGGAAGTGGGCCCGAGGGTGGCCAGCCAATGCTGCCCGAATTAGCTCATTCACCTGTTGGTTCTTCTCCCGAAGTGGGTTAGGATACTGGCCCCTCGGAAGCAGGCCCTGAGGAGGAACACCAAGATTAAGGAGAATACCAGTGATGGGAAAGTGGAGAAGGTGGAAAGGTAGTTCCTAATACCATGTCTCTGGCACCATTCAGCAAGAAACCCTGGGTGCCAGCTCTTTCCAGGCATCACTCATAAAAGCGGTGCCATCACGGCAAAGGGCTAATCCATTCTTTTACGTGTCCCATTTCTAAGTGATGGAACCTAGATTCACCCCAGAATAGGTACCTGACAACTTTTGGCTACTCAAGTGTTTTTTTTTTTTTGTTTTTTGAGCGGGGCTAGGTTTGAACCTGCCACCTCCAGCATATAGGGCCAGTGCCCTACTCCTTTGAGCCCCAGGTGCTGCCGCTACTCAAGTGTTTTTTTTTTCAGTTCTTTCATGTCCCCAGAATCTCCAGCAGTTCTTAGAAAAAAAGGGCTCATTGGTCCCTGTCCCTGATGTGTCCTCAGCTACAGCCACTGTGAAAGGTGTAGCAAGCTTCCATGTGAAATTTTTGCCCAAAAGCCACTATTCTGGGGCAAGTTGCCCAGAACCGTGCTGGCTGTGGCTGCATCTGAGGGGAGTCCCTGGCTACTACCCTTATTTCCTTCCCACCCTCCCAGTCTCTCACCAACACCACGACCCGGGCCTGAGGCTGCCGCTTGTTCACCAGTTCCACAATGGCCTTGATGCCACCAGCC
The DNA here is from genome assembly GCA_963574655.1 of Perodicticus potto. NCBI lineage: Eukaryota > Metazoa > Chordata > Mammalia > Primates > Lorisidae > Perodicticus > Perodicticus potto. The sequence goes on from CAUYRH010025357.1 coordinate 101,706, forward strand.
ACCTGCTCTGCTGTGTGTCCGTGGTTGTTGGTGCCCACCCAGACCACCACAATCTGTGGAAAGAGGGCCATGACATGGTGGTGGTAATGGGACAGAAAAAAGGTGCTTTAGAGTCTCATCCAAGATCTACTCACCTTGGGCCGGATATGTTCCAGCTCTCCATTCTCCAGCCGCCACAGTACATGCTGTGTGCTGTCACCACCAATGCCAAAGTTAAGGGCATGCAGAGGAGAGAAGAGCTCCCGCCAGATCTGTGGGCAAGAAGTGGTGTGGGCACAGGGGTACTGTCAGCATGGAGCAACTCTTTGCCCACGTGCTAACCAGATGCCATTATGGAAGAACCTTGCTATATGGAACCAGTCTGGTGATATCTCACTTAGAGCAAACCCTTGTATGATCAAAACTCACTTCATGGACACCTACTATAATCTCACTTTAAACCATACCCCCTGGAAGCAAGACTCACTTTATGGAAACTCAGTCTGCTTGAGCCATGCATTGAACCAGTACCATGACAGCTGAAACGTATGTTGAGGAAAACTATTACATTTGAAAATCACCTAGTGGAAAGATACTCTCATTGAGCCTGCTTTGTATATGGTTGACCTTCCCTTCATGTAAAGAGACTACAGCTTTGCTTAAACCCAATAGGGCTGTGCACTATTTAAAGTGAACAATAAAGAGCCTCGCCTTAAGGCAATCTTCTGACAGAAAAGCCTCATTATCAGTCTTAGTATACACAAATCTACTCTAATAAAGGTGGGACACTTATTTCCGTCTCAATATAATATTAGAACATACACCAAGATTTTTGGCTACCTGAGGCCATTTTGTATCCCGTAAAAAATCCCGTAAAATCCCAGCCCGGGTCCTGGTCCAGATGTGTCAGTGACGGCACAAGCCTGGGTCGTGGGAAGAGGAGAGGGACGGGTCTCACCTCGCACTGGTGCATTAACTGGACTGAGGAGTCCCCGATGAAGACGACTTCAGGTTCCTTATCCTTGCTGTCTGCCACGAATCGATGGTGCTACGAAGACGCACAAGAGGGAGTCAGTGGCAGGTGCGCCCTCCTGAGCCAGCCCGACCCACTTCCTTAGGCAGTACCACCCCAACCGCCCTCAATTTCTCAATCTGATAGAGCAGCACAAATCAGCCGTTCTCTGGAGCCCACCACCCTCCCCTCGACCCGGAATCCTGAGTAACCCAGGAGGGATCGCTCACCAGGGACATCCAGCGCCCGTCGCCCTGCACGTCCTGCACTGGCGTGGGCTTGCTGGCTGGGTTCTCCTCTCCGCTCATCCTGACTCTGCAGATCGTTCAGGGTAAGCGAGAGAGGTTGGCAATGCTCCAGGAGGAGGTGTCTACCACGCCCACCCCTACCTCTAGGCAACAAAGGACCGTCCAACGCGCGCACTCGGGGTAAGGACTAAGGCCAATCCTGGGCGCCGCTTCCTACCCTAGGACGAAAACCTTCACTTAGGAGATAGGTTGAATTGGGAACCCGCGTTTCCCCCCACGGAGGCCGCGCAGTGGGCTCGTCCAAGCGCTTCCCGCCGGTGCCACTGACTCACCCTCAGTGGCTGCGGCTGTAGCGCCTCGGCACAGGGAGACGCGGGGAGGCGAGACCATCAAGCACCCACCGCGGGGAGGAGGGAGAAACCACCCACTGGCGTCACGGGGAGGAGAGAAATACCTGAAGAGCCGAGAATGGGCGGGGAAAACTAGCCGCGTTCCAAGGAGGAAGAAACCATTTGCCGTGGAGCAAGAAATGCGAAGAAGGGACCACCTACTGGGGAGGGGTGTGCTCCATTCACGTGGTGGGGGGAGGGGAGCGAGTGGACGAGTCCATTCTTGGATGCCTTGAGGAGGTGGCTCATTTGCACCATGTTAGCGGGCGACGCTCCCATTTTCTACAGATGCGGGGGACAGAAAAGGAAGATAGCAAAATGAGATTAGAGATTCAGTTCTGAAAAGACACACTAAGGCAGTGCCAGGGTTTTAGTGAGCCTACCTGCTTGTGGGCTTCCCTTATCCAAAACAGTTTTTTTGTATGGCATAACTTCTAAACTACGTATCTTTGCTTCAAGACACCCTGGGACCTGAGTGGAAGGTACAAGGTAAAGAAAGGGAAGGGAAATTAGAGACGCCTGCACGGCCCAGGTTCAGCCTGTCACCTCATCCAGAGATCATCTTGCAGATCTGTGTGTGGCCTCTGCTTCCATCTCTAAACCCAGGGCCAACCAACAACATGAACTTCAACTTCGTGGTAGTTCTGAAACTCACATCCACAGCCAAGGCCACTTAGGGTCATGCCCCTCCTCCTCACCCCAAATTAATTTCAAACCTCAATGTCTTCTCAGATCTCCCTGTTTTCTGGGACTACGTGGAGGTCTCACTCCCAGCTAAACGTCCTGTTCATCTTCCTGTAGCCTCACTTGCAGCTGAATCTTCTCTTCTATTCATTCCTTCTAGATAGATTAGTACTGAGACATAGAGATAAGTCGTATTTATTGTCTTTTAAAATGTATTTTTTTTTTTTTTGTTGGGGATTCATTGAGGGTACAAGAAACCATGTTACACTGATTGCATTTGTTTTGTAAAGTCCCTTTTACAATCGTTTTGCCCCCAAAAGGTGTGGCACACACCAAGATAAAATTTATTATATTTAAAAAAATTTCTGCACTTTGTGAACAAAGAATCTTACTTAATTGTGTTTATGTTCTACTTCAATCCACTTACCAGGAATGGCACACAGTGGCTGCTCAGTAAGTACTTGCTGAACAAATAAAATGATTGGGTCAGATGCTGGCCTTGTCCAAGTGTCTCCAAGTTCTTGGAGACAGATGCAGACACAGAACTGTCCATGTGGAAGGGTCAATGTTGTGATTGAGGGAGGTCTAGAGGACCTCTGGGTAAGAAGCAGGAGAAGGACTTAGTGCTAGGGGTTTCCTAGAAATGGTATCAGAGCTAGGTTTGAAAGATAAGATTGAGCAAACAGAAAGGAAAAAACACCTGGATAATATCACTTATTGGGAGGGACAGTTTCTCTCTGTTGTCCAGGCTAGAGTACCATGGCATCAGCCTACCTCCTAGCAAACTCAAGAGATCCTCCTGCTTCAGCCTCCAAAGTCACTGGGACTACAGGCCCATGCCACAATGCCCAGCTAATTTTTTTATTTTTAGTAGTGATGGGAGGGGTCTTGCTCTTGCTCAGGCTGGTCTCAAACTCCTGAGCTTAAGCAACCCTACCTCAGCCTCCCAGAATGCTAGGATTATAGATGTGAGCCAGGGCGCCATGCCAGAGATAGTTTTTTTTTTTTTCAGAAATAGATTTCTTATTAGGGTATGGTGAATACCCTGGTTTGGCTTTTTTTACTTTTTTTTTTTTTTTTTTTTTTGAGACAGAGTCTCAAGCTATCACCCTGGAGAGAGTGCCGTGGCACCACAGCTCACAGCAAACTCCAATTCCTGGGCTCAAGCGAGTCTCTTGCCTCCGCCTCCCAAGTAGCTGGGACCACAGGCGTCCGCCACAACGCCCGGCCATTTTTTGGTTGCAGCCGTCATTGTTGTTTGGCGGGCCTGGGCTGGATTCGAACCCGCCAGCTCAGGTGTACGTGGCTAGTGCCTTAGCCTGTTGAGCCACAGGCGCCGAGCCTGGAAAGCATTTTCTACACCAGCTGCCCCTCGTCTCTTTCTGGAATCCACATCAGTCAAACTTCATCCTTAACACGTGAAAATTGCTTCTTTGGCAAGGTCACCATTGACATCCAAAAAATGAAATCCAGTGGGAGGATTCCAGACGTTCCCTTCCCCGATCTGATAGTAACAACGGACCCATTGCTCCTTCCTGGAGGCAGCTTACCTCCCTTGGCTTTTGGGCAGCTGCTCACCTGGTTTTCCTCCTGTACTAGCTGTTCCTTCTTTCTTGCTTATTCATTTCAGCTCCCAGAGTTTGAAGCTTATCACATTGCTGTCTATCTTTGTTTTTTAGATGATAAAGGCCTTTAGTTTGGGAGGGCTGTTTCATGCACTGTAATATCCCCAGTGTCTAGCGCAGAGTAGATGCTGCTTATGTTTGGCGAATGAATAAATGATTAAATACCAGAAGTCATGGCTCAGTGTTTGTTCACTCCCTGGGAGATCTCATACAAGGTCACAGCTTTCAGTAACCATTTATGTGCTCATAACTCCCAGCTCAGCCCCTCTACCCTGCTTGTAGCCTCTCTTCCACTTGGCCAGGTGACATCTCTACTTGGTTGTCTAAAAGCTCTCTCAAATTTGGCATTTCCAAACTGAACCCTTCCCCTAGCCACTCTGCTCCTCTCCCATCTTCCCTTTCCCAGTAAAATTGGCAACCTCATCTTCATTGTGCTGTGGCCAAACCCTCGAAGTCTTCGCCTTCTGTCTCCTTCCAACCCCACACCAGTCTGACAGCAGATTCTCCAAAATAAGTTTAGAGGCTTGGCGCCCGTAGCTTAGTGAGTAAGGGCGCCAGCCACATACACCGAGGCTGGTGGGAAATGGGCCTAGCCCCACCCAGCCCAGCCCAGGCCAGCGAAATATCAATGACAACTCCAACCAACAAACAGCCGGGCGTTGTGGCAGGTGCCTGTAGGCCCAACTACTTGGGAGGCTGAGGCAAGAGAATCGCTTAAGCTCAAGAGTTTGAGGTTGCTGTGAGCTGTGATACTACAGCACTTTACCCAGAGCAATAGCTTGAGACTCTGTCTCAAAAAAAAAAAAAAGTTTAGAGCTCACCTGTCACCTCCTGCTGCTGACCTAGTCAGAGCCGTCTTGCCTGATTCCTTATCAACCTTCTACCTGTTCTGAGCTTTGCCCACTGTGCTCTGCAGCAGCCAGTGTCCCCGCTGAAAGCACAGGTCAGATCCGTTCACTCCTCTGCTCAGAACCCTCCAGTGCTGCTCCTGTCATACTACATATAAATGCCAAGGTCCCTGTGGTGACCAGGGAGCTGCCCTGCAAGGCTCCTGACCTCTCCTGCCATACCCCGCTCACTCTGCACAGGTCCTGGCTGTTCTGCAGCAGCCAGCATGCTCCTCCAGGGTAACCACATTTGCTCTTCCCTCTGCATCTTTTGTTTGTTTATCCTGTTTATTGGTTTTCCCATCAGAACGTAAATTGCAAAAAGTTGGCTGGATCCTCTCATCTCCCCTCACTGCAGCACCCCAGCAAACAGGATGGCGTTGGGCTCATTACTTTGTAGTTTCTCAGTGAGTTTTTGTTGAATTAATGAACAAATGAGTGAGATTCAGCTTTCCCCAAGGAGCTTATAGTTTATCAGTGAGGTAAACCAGTTTATGGGAAGGCAAAATAGAATTTGCTAAATGGTACAACCTGCTGGCAGACTTTAAATCATTTTATTTATTGATTGATTTATTTTGAGACAAGAGTCTCACTGTGTCTCCCACAGTAGAGTGCTGTGGCATCACAACTCACAGCAACCTCAAACTCTTGGACTTAAATGTTTCTCTTGCCTCAGCCTCCTGAGTAGCTGGGACTATAGGCACCTGCCACGTGCCCAGCTATTTTTTGGTTGCAGTTGTCGTTGTTTAGCAGGCCTGGGCCGAGCTCGAACCCACTAGCCTTGTTGTATGTGGCCGGTGCCCTACTCACTGAGCTACGAGCGCCAAACCCTTTAAGTCATTTTAAAAACCAGCAAACTACAGTATACAGCAAAATGATGCCTGTTTTCTCTGCCATATTGTAAATAACTGTGTCTCTAAAAACCACAATCGAGTTCTCAATACAGACAGTGATATTTTGCATGTGCCCCCATTGCAGGGATTTTTTTTTAACTTATTTGTTTATTTATTTTAACTAATTAATTAATTTTTTGTAGAAACAGTCTCACTTTATCCCCCTCAGTAGAGTGCTGTGGCGTCACACAGCTCACAGCAATCTCCAACTCCTGGGCTTAGGTGATTCTCTTGCCTCAGCCTCCCGAGTAGCTGGGGCTACAGGCTCCCACCACAACGCCCAGCTATTTTTCTCTTTTGCAGTTCCGCCGAGGCTGGGTTTGAACCCGCCACCTTTGGTATATGGGGCCGGCACCCTATTCAATGAGGCACAGGCACCGCCCATATTTTAATTTATTTATTGTTGGGGATTCATTGAGGGTACAAGAAACCAGGCTACACTGATGCATTTGTTAGGTAAGGTCCCTCTTACAATCGTGTCTTGCCCCCATAAGGTGTTGCAGGGATGTTTTTTAGCTGCACTAGCCATGGCCATCCATGCCTCCTGTCTTGAGGCCCCATTCTGCCTGTTGTGAGTAGCTTCTCCATTCTGCGAGGGTGGACTGAAGAGAGTGCCTGAAACTGCAGAGCAGCTAACCAGGCCTCTGCTGTCTGCCCCAGGGAGTCCCTCTTGAGCTCCTTGGTGGTCACAGCCATGCCTCACACTTGCTTCTGGGTGTTCCCAGCCTGTCACTTCTGCCCCACTCAGGCAGAACCCATTAATTAGGCTAGGCTGTGCAGTGAGTTGGAGTCAGCCTTAGGTAAGAGTTGTGGGGAGAGGCATCACAGCTGTGAGCCCCGTGTTCTGGTTGATAGCATCTTTGGGTCAACCAAGAATGGAGCCTCCTGCAGTGCTGGGCTCCTCTCATACCAGGCACTGGGCTGTAGACATAATGAAGGCCCTGGAAACGAAGGGAGGGGGCGTTGGATTACAGAGCTTTTAGGGAGCATCCTTGAGGCTGGGTATCTGAGCATCCCTGACTCTGCTCTCTGCTCCCATTCCTGCCTAGCTCCCCCTCCGGGGCTCCGCGGGACACTGGATCTCCAGGTTATCCGTGTGCGGATGGAGGAGCCCCCAGCAGTCAGCCTCCTGCAAGACTGGTCCAAGCACCCACAGGGCAGCAAGGGTGTGGGAGCAGGTGACACCCCAGACTGGCCCACAGTTCTGTCAGAATCCAACACCACTGTGGGGGGGGAGCCAAAGGCAGGGGGTGGGGTATAAATTCTTGCTTTCCTGGGGAGGGGAGGGAGGGAGGAGGGGAGGGAGGGAGGTGGGGAGGAGGCAGCATTGCCCTTTGGCTTATAACTCAGCTGCCCAGCTTGGCCACCTGGCAGAGAGGGTAAGACCAGGTGCCAGGGCAGGGTGGGGGTGGGGCAGCACACATTAGTGCTTCGGGCACTGCAAGATGTCTGCCCCAGCCAGGCCCAAGGACAGCCAAAGGCTGTCAAGGGCAGCTCAGGCTGTCTGCAGTAGGGCATTGGGCCTGTGGAGAACACCTACCCCATCCTTTGCTGACCCAAACCTCTCTGTCCCTGAGACCCCCTCCCACCCTCTTAGACTCCCCACCATTCTCCCCTGGCACAGTGCCTTACACAAGAGGTGGTTGTAATGGGGTTTGAACTGAGTCCCACTACCTCGGGGGACACCTCCCCTCCCCCACTTGTTCAGGCTCCTGATGGGGCCTCCATTACCTCTTCCTACCCTGTCCCTGCAGGAGGCTGAGACAGCTCTCCCAGGGCCCCATTCAGTCCCTCTCTCCTTTTCATCTGTTTTCCTGTTGTATATATCACCTTTGTTGACAATAAATTATTTTTTTTTATTAAGAGAGTTCTGTCTGGGCTATATCATTGAGGGATGGAGTTTGCTAGCAGGAAATTCACTTCCTAAAACAAACGTGAGGGCTGGAAGGTTATCAGGGGGGCTGGAGCTGCCCTCCTGTCCCAGAGGGTGGAGTAGTACCAGGACAGGGCTTTGTTAGGCCCATGGACAGAGTCTGACTTGTGGCGTCAGTCACCAAGGGGCATCTTCCCTTCTTCTCACTTGTACTCCAGAAATGGGGTCAGAAACATGTTTTCTGTAACATGCTGTCCCTTCCAACTCAACCTCTTAGATCTCTGTCTAAGAGAGGCCACTGTGGAGACCCAAGGGCACTCACACTTAAGGAGCTAAGAATTACCATGACCAGGTGGCGCCTATGGCCCAGTGAGTAGAGCGCTGGCCCCATATACCGAGGGTGGTGAGTTCAAACCTGGCCCCGGCCAAACTGCAACAAAAAAATAGCTGGGCATTGTGGTGGGTGCCTGTAGTCCCATCTACTCGGAGACTGAGGCAAGAGAATCGCCTAAGCCCAGGAGTTGGAGGTTGCTGTGAGCTGTGTGATACCACAGTATTCTACCGAGGGCAACAAAGTGAGACTCTGTCTCTACAAAAAAAAAAAAAAGAATTACCATGACCTTTCTAAGGTGAAATGGTGTGTTCAGCCTGTGGGTGAAGAGATACCCTCCCTCACCTAGGGATGGCAAGGTGGGCATGGGGATCCTAACCTAAGGAGCTTCTGTTCAGGCCTGCACCCTCAGCTGCATCTCACCCTCTCCTTGGCTTAAATGAACCTGAACCCCAACGTAGGCCCATTCCCTGGAGCATGAGGTGGCTCACTGGGGGCTCTGGGCTCTGCACCCTCCTAAACTAAACCTCACAGGCCAAGTCTTTGCGTTCCCCCCCCTTGAGCCCCAAACTGCACTGCTGTCCTGTTTGGAGCCCCAGGGGAGGTGTGGTAAGGACGGTATACTCTGCACCGGGGCTGTCTCGTTCATGGTAAGCAAGTAGGGTGTGGGGGGCAGAGGCCGACTTGAAGGGCAATTGTTCCCATGGGATACTGCCTAGTTTTGAGACTGACCGGAAAGTTGGTATCAGGAATGATCTGGATGTGGGGGTGGTGTGCTGCATGCCCGCCTGAGCAGGTATCAGGGTGGTGTGCTGCATGCCCGCCTGAGCAGGTACCATTGCGGGACATGGACCCTCTTCCCCATCTGACAGGCTCAGAAGGGGTCTGAAGATATACAGGGTCTTTGTCCACAGAAGAGTAGAAGACCACTGCTGAGGTATGGTGGAGAAAAGGCAGTGGCCGAGGAGTTGGATGCCTTCCATCCAGGATGGCTGCCCACTGCGTGGGGGCCGGTGGACCATGGAACTCCAGTACCTCAACCATCATGCCTACAGATTGGCAAAACTCGTACCTCCCTGACACAGAGGAGTAGGTCACGCAAACATCTGGCTCTAGGAACCTAAGTATTACTGCAAGGGATTTCTGTCTGTCCTTTCAGTCGGAGCTGTGTTTACACTTAACGCCCGTGTGCTTTGAAAACAACACGGTATATTGCCAGCTGTTTACACTTGAGAAAACAAGTTCCTTGTGTTTCCAAGTGGCTCACACCTGTAATCCTAGCACTCTGGGAGGACAAGGCAGGTGGATTGCCTGTGCTCACAGGTTGAACCCCAGCTTGAATAAGCATGAGACCCCCATCTCTAAAAATAGCCAGGCGTTGTGGCGGGCCCCTGTAGTCCCAGTTACTTGGGAGGATGAGGCAAGAGAATCCCTTGAGCCCAAGAGTTTGAGGTTGCTATGAGCTGATGCCACTGCACTTTACCGGGAAGCAGTACTCTACTGGGAGCGACAAAGTGAGACTCTCTCAAAAAACAAAAAAAATTTTGTGAACTAAATGCGCTTGGCTTGGTCTGCTGAACTGTGAGCTCCTTCTGGGCTTCTGGGCGAGGACCAGGTTGTATTGACTTCTTTTCCTGGTGCCCTGTGTACAGCCTGGCACATAGGTCCTCAATAAATGTTTGTCCAGGGCCCTCTTGATGTATATTCCTGCGTGACCTTTCTCTGGTGCAAGCTGGTTCCTGGAGTGTGGTTTTCTGCACAGGGTGGTGGCCACAGTGACTTGTTGGGAGGTTGTTTCATGACTTCAGCCCCACATCCTGGCTGCAGAAGTCTGATCTCAGCCGGGACCCTGGGGACTCTCTGAGTGTGTGTGGCCATGAGCTGCCTGTGGGCACCTCAGTTTCCCAGGAGAGATGGAAAAAATGTGAACAGGGACATAACTCCCACCAAGTATGGAAGGATTTTGTTACTGAATGTTAGGTGATCACTTAGGACTCTCCTGCCCTCCACCCTCCCTTGGGAGTCTCCATCACCACCCATCCCACCACAATATCAGGGAAGCTCCCTGCACAAATACCAGTGACCCCCGCCAGGGGAGGCAACTTAATCCAAACGTGGGCTGAGGCCTGACCATGACATTGGGTGAGGGGATGGGGAAGAGGGTGCTGCTGGTCCTGGCTCAGAGCCACACACTTTTTACCCTGCTCCCCTAGCACTCCTGTTCTCCCTGAAGCCAGCCACCTCCTGCCCTTCTCAGCTGCCTTCTTTGATATCACAGCAGGGAGGTCTTTTTGGATACCTAAAAAGGAAAAACTTATACATTCAAAACACTTGTGACAGGGTGGAGTCACTAGCTCAGCAGGTAGGGTGCCAGCATACACCGAGGCTGGCAGGTTCAAACCTGGCCCGGGCCTGCTAAAAAAAACAATGACAACTGCAAAAAAAAAAAAAAAAAAAGGCTTAGCACCTGTGGCTCAACGGGCTAAGGCGCCAGCCATGTACACCTGAGCTGATGGGTTCAAATCCAGCCTGGGCCCGCCAAACAACAATGATGGCTACAACCGAAAAAAAAAAAAAAAATGGCCAGGCGTTGTGGCAGGCGCCTGTAGTCCCAGCTACTTGGGAGGCGGAGGCAGGAGACTCGCTTGAGCCCAGGAATTGGAGGTTGCTGTGAGCTGTGATGCCACAGCACTCTATCCAGGGTGACAGCTTGA